>OX439133.1:626735-643871 GCA_949318235.1 Ecdyonurus torrentis
ATATGATTTTCTTTGGGAAAATAAACTAATTTTTTTGTTATTATTATTTTTCTCACATACTTGAGATACTAATTCAACATATTAACAACATCAATGCTCTCAAAAATATTGCATAGTGGTTTTAAACTGGCAAAAAGTGTTATTTTCCTATGTTACCCATGTTATTGAGTTATCCAACATGGCGTCAACTTTAACATGAATGCATACACCCTCACTTTCTATATGTATTTTGGTGCAGTTATGGCACCGTGTGAAAACTCCTTTACGTGTCCCTCGCAATTGACTTCGCAATTCTCTCGCAATTTCTATATTGATTAGATTCTATATTGCATCAAATCTGCCAAAACAAAATTATTAAACTAATATAAAATATAATAAAATATTTTAATAAAAATTAAACAATTTTATTTAAAAATAAATTTAATACCACAAAATATTAAAAAAACAAAGTAAATAAAATTAATAATAAAATTAAATGTTTGCAAATGGTTTTTAATTTTTAACTTAATTAATGTTAATTGTCATTTACAATTATTAAAGGTTTGTGGGGGGTGGGGGAAACAGTAATTAATGGATAACACAATCCTTCATCAAACAGCTACACTCCAGAAATAAACATCTATTCACTTGTAAATGAAGTTACAAAACATTTGGTGTACTTGTTTTAGCGCTTTTTATTTTGTGTTAAAGTGGACGACTTTGGCAAACCAATTTTATCCAAAAGAGAAAATTTTCCTGATCCGATTGCTACACATTTCTAATTTTCAAGTTTATTAAATCCCTTGTCAACTTACTTTTTTATCATTTAGAATACTAGACTGATAATTATCATACCTTATTATCCATGAATTAGACACCAACACATTGATTTTGTATTTATTTTTATTTTGACGGTTATTTCACGTATCTGACGTCACAATGTACCGATGGGGCCGTGATAGGGGTAAAGAACTAGAGGGAAGGGCTTAAATTTACCACGTGACCCGAGTGGTGACTGTGATTGGTGGTGGTACATTGTGACGTCAGATGCGTAAAATAACTGTCAAAATGAAAATAAATACAAAATCAACGTATTGGTGTCTAATTCATGGATAATAAGGTATGGTAATTATCAATCTAGTATTCTAAATGATAAAAAAATGTAAGTTGACAAGGGATTGCAATATATCTTTAATTACTTTTTGATAAATGACGTCACAGGCAGTAACTAATGCACTATACTTCTGTTTTTTGGTGTATACTGTAATTATTGTGGATTACAACAATACCCTGGTGAAAACTGAAACCATATTTTTGTAGTGCGAGCAATTAGTGAGTGATTGTGACGGCTGTTTTACCTGACTTAGTGACAATTTTTATGTCGCTTTGTTCATCGCTTTAGATTAATTACCGCTCAAGCCTCATTCAAACCTGTTTCATTAAACACAATTTCAGCACCGCATGTTAGCAAACTTTTTTGTAACTCATTTGGAAAATAAATAAGTATTAATATGCAAAATATGAATAAATCAATAAATTTATATAATAAGCAATTAAAACTGCGATATATGGTGTATGCATTCCTCTAAAGTCGACGCCATGTTGGATCACTCAATAACATGGACCACATAGGGAAATGTCACATTTTGCCAGTTTAAAAATACTACGCAATATTTTGAGAGCATTTATGTTGCCAATAACTTCAATGTGAAAAAATTACAATAATAAAAAAAATCGCCGATTTCTTAAAGAAAATAGACAAAAACTACGTTTGTCCTATGTTGAGCAATAAGAAGAGCATCGATAAACATTCAGAATGACGTCATGCGCACACACCCTTAAGTATAATGAATGCCACAAAACTCGTGTTTCCCACAAAATATAAAAATTATAAAACGAGACATATAATAAAAATAATTTAAATGTTTTATTTTTCAAAATGACACTTAAACTTTTTATTATCTATTATAAAGAACCATTTTCTTCTTATCATTTTCATATCAAAACTTCAAGTGCAAATTTTGTGGCGGTTTAAATAGTTTTTCAAGAGATGTCTAAATGTGGGCAATTTAATATGAGGCGAGTCTATTTGAGGTAGAGAGAGAGAGAGAGAGAGAGAGAGAGAGAGAGAGAGAGAGAGAGAGAGAGAGAGAGAGACCCGACCACAGAACAAATTGACGGGCAAATAGCCAATCAGATTGGGGTGCTAAAACTCGGTTAGTTTGGTGGTTTCTCTCCAAATTCTATTTCCTAGACTTCCAAATATATTTGCTTTCTCTCCAGCTACAGATTCAATTTACATTAGCCTAGCCTTACTTACAGATTCAATATGCATTAGTCCACACTTATCACGACACATTTCATTTTACGTAACTAAAACATTACCAATTAATGGATTAAAACTGAAGCCACACGGAAGAAATAAACTTTCATTGCCACTTTTGACATCAAATTTTACCGTAAAATACGCATTAAAAAAAAAAAAAAAAAAACTTTTTTCTCTCTCATAGTTTTAATTTTAAAATTAATTTTTTTTTTACATTGTTCTATTTTTTTTTAATTTTTTATTAATTATTATTATTATTTTTTTTTAACTATGGGTTTTATTTAAAATAGTCCCAAAAATTGAAATACTGAAGCAAAATTTAAAATAATTATTTCTTTCCGTTAATAAAATTGCACGAAAGTTCGAAGAAATTGTGTGTTTAATTTTTAAACTGCTTTTTTTATATGACAACTTTTTAAATGCAACGCATAAAAGGGTGAAACGCTCATAGAAAAGAACTGCTCGCTCTGTAATACGCCTGCATGTGTTCGCATAATCAGCCACACATAATAATAAAAATATTATCAAATGTAAAATACTACACTTCAAAAAGAAATGTCTAATGTCCTCGCATGCAGTTTTGTATGTTGTTAACTTGTTATCATGCGGACATAAATAACTATACGTAATAATTATGCTAGCTCATTTTCAGCACAATTTCTTCAATACAGCATAATTTATATTGCATAATAAATATTTTTTACTATAAATATTATTGTACAGCATAATTAATATTATTGTAATTTAGCACAAATTACGTAGCTTATAGGGTGTTTGCATTCATATACAAGTCGACGCCATGTTGAATCAATCAAAACCATGAACCGTAATGGGCAAATAGCAATTTCGCCAGATTGGAAATACTTCACAATATTTTAGAGAGCATTGATGTTTTTAACAGTTTGAATTGCAAGTAAGTGAAAATATAAATTATAAGAAAATGGCAAGTAAATATACTTATTGCTCCAGTAAGGCGTCGAAGCGCATTCAGTCTGACGTCATGCGGACACGCTATTCTCTCCGTGTATAATTTCATTGTTTGGTTTGCAATCCCAACAAATGGTGCATCCACATTTTAGTCTACAGATTAGAGTTTTGTTTTCGTAGTGTTCACATAAAAAGCAGTATTTAAATATTATGTTTGAAGAGTGATAAAATTTGCATAACAAAGAATTTCAATGAAAAATATTTGCCTTCATAAGATTATACACGTTAAATGAATTTTAAAAATTTTCCCGCAATTTTTTCTAATATCTATAAACATAAAATAAATTGCGTAATTTAAGCTGTCTTTATAGCGTGCATGACGTCATTCTGAATGCACTTCGACGCCATACTGGATCAACGAACAACATTGCTCAGCATAGGACCAATTTTTTAGCTATTTTCTTTCGGAAAATTGGCTAATTTTGCTGTTATCATTTTTCTCACATACTTGAAATTCAAGCTATCAATGCTCTCAAAAATATTGCTTTGTATTTTTAAACTGGCAAAATGAGACATTTTCCTATGCTGCCCATGATATTGAGTGCTCCAACATGGCGTCGACATTAAAATGAATGCAAGCACCCTAAAGAAAGCGTAACATTTAGTTATCTTGAAGGTAAGGCGGTCCATAGGCTTCACTCCAACACTCAAAGTCGACAGTTTTCAACTTACACTTTTTTTAAGTAGATTTTTGTTTTGCTGCCCAAAAAGTTTTCAAGTTGTTTCTTTACTTTCTTTGACTATATTTTAGCCAGTTACTACAGGCCGGCAAAAACAACAGATTTATCTCCTTCTCTCTCTCTCTCTCTCTCTCTCTACTCTACATAATTTCTTCTTCTATTATCTCTCTCGCCCTCTGCATTAGCTTAAGAAATATGTGAATTTCCAAATGTTTTTAGTCAAATTAAAATTTACACTAATTTGCTTAAGTTACAAATTCTTACACACGCACCAAATTTAAACACACATTTCTAAATCTTTACTCTTCCAAAATATGTTTTAAATCCTCTTTTTTATTTTATTATATATTTTTTTTTAATTTTATTATTTTTTTTTTGTAGCACACACATATTTTGTGCTGTAATTAAAAGCAATGTAACAATAAAAATGTGTTTAATTCTTCTTCTTTTCTTTAACTTGTTCATTATTTATAAAACTGATAGTTTCTTTATGAAAATTTACAATTTGTGTGTGCATCAAATACATATTTTCTGCTTCATCCATGTAACTCAAACACCTTTTCCTGTTTTTAGAGTGTGCATTACATTCAAACTTATACAAGTCACTTTTAAACTTACATTTTTTTTTTAAAAACGATTTTACGAAATAAACTTTCATTATTTTTATGTAAAAATTTTAATTACATTTTTGCCCAAGATTTTAGCATAGAAAAGGTGAGAAATACTTAAAGAGATTAGGTTGACGCGATAGTAAAGCAGTAGACGTTCATCAACAGCGGACATACAACTGAATAACTATGTTGTACAGCAAAACAATTTGGCACAGTGTTTGATATAGCCCCCTTGCACATTCTTGCGCTTTGTCGCCATGTTTGTGGTGCCTCTATTGTCCAGTATAGGGGAAACATCATTCCTACTCATTTTTAACATAAAAAGAGTTTATTTCAACTGAACGAATTTTTGTGATATTCTTGTAGCTTATTAAGAGCTACAAATAAGGCTTTGATTGAGCTTTGAAGCTTCTTTTGCTATTAAAAATAAAAATAACATTTTTCCTACAGTAACCTATGTATTCCTGACCAACAAGATGGCGGCTCTTAAATATGAGTGCCAGGGGTCTGTAGAGCAAGCTAGCATATGGAATATTTGTTAACCCAGCCTGACATATTGAATAAAAGTTAAATTGGCGCCCACCACGCAGATAAAAGTAACAAAATTTATTGACGAACGTCTCCATGTAATTGCTCACTTAACGTAACGAAATTTATGACGCAATAGACGACTTTGTAAAAAATTAATACCTTTTTATGGTCCATATTTCATGCGATATCTTACGAGACATTTCTCTACTGTAATGTTCACCAAGCTTTCGAAATAGATTTTATTGAATCTTTTAGACAATTATTCACTTCTATAAAGCCGAGAGAAATTCTGCACAGAAGCAAGAAAAATCTTGAATAATAATACTAGACATTCTTTTACATGTTTTAGGGCAGTAAAATGTACTAATTTAACATTGTAGAAGCCTCTTGTTAGTGTGTTTGTAAGAAAACTCCTGCACTGAGGTCACAAATATTTAAATGTGGAATACTATACATACTTTTACGTGTTTTAAGACAGTGAAATGTACTAATTTAACATTGTAGAAGCCTATCTAGTTAGTGTGTGAGAAAACTACTGCACTGAGGTCACAAATATTTAAAATGTGGGTGACTAGACATACTTTTACGTGTTTTAAGACAGTAAAATGTACACTTATGCGTTGCATAAGTAATGTTTATGGCACTGATAAGTGTACACAAATCCCCACTTCCCTTAATGTTTAGGTTACTCACCGATGGTCCCGTGTAGGTGAAATCATCCGAGGCCGGTGACGGCCCATGGTTACTTCTTCCTCCGCCCAGGTGTCGTGAGTGTCGCAAGCGAGAGAGGTGCGGCCGCCATGATGTGTGGTGTAAGTGTTCTGATGATGTGGGTTCTGAAACATAACATAGCACGGTTAGTAACGACGTCACATATCAACAGAGGGAGCGTGGGTTCGAGTCTCGGTAGCAGCAAACTTTTTATTATGATCTATTCAATAAATTACAAAATTGAGGCATTGAATCTTACATAGCTCAGTTAGTAACGACGTCACATATCATCAGAGAGAGTATGGGTTCGAATCTCGTTAACAGCGAACTTTTTATTATGATTTAAACCAAAAGTTACAAAATTTGAGGCATTGAACTTTACATATCACAGTTAGTAACGACGTCACATATCATCAGAGAGAGCGAGGGTTCGAGTCTCAGTGACAGCAAAATTTTTATAATGATTTAAACATAAAATTACAACATCTAGATATTTATTATACATAGCAGAGTTATATTAACGACGTCAAAAGCAATGTAAGATATTATGCGTTCGAATCCCAGTACAAGCAAAACTTTTTTAGCATACCAAAAGTATACAGGTATATCCAGCTTGTGAGTACGCCAAAATAAAAATAATTTTCTTTACGTGCACTAGTCAACAAAAAGACGGGTTTCACTCATATTTAAGAGGCGCCATTTTGTTGGTCAGGAATACATAGGCCAGCATAGGAAAAACATCACTTTTATTTTTTAAACAGAACAAGAAGCTTCAAACCTCAACCAAAGTCTTATTTGTAGCTCCTAATAAGCTCGAAGAATATGAGAAAAATTTGTTCACTTGAAACAAACTATTTTTATGTTAAAAATTAGCAGAAATGATGTTTACCCTATGTTGGACAATGCATTAGGCACCACAAACATGGCGACAAAACGCAAGGATGTGCAAGGGGTCTATAAAACGTAAAAAATTCATTATAAAAAATGCGAGATTTCTGTTTGTACGGTGAGTCGTTGTAAGAAGTGAGTGAAAATAATTGTCTTCAAGTCCAAGGTGAAAGTGCAATATATTTGAGACCGAGTCTATAAATTGAAGTAAGCATAGTCTATAATATAGTGTATAGCATATCTAGGGTGAAGTTTTACATTGGAAGTAGATTTATGTGAGGCCGATCATCGCTTGTCCAACATCAAAACTAAATCACTGACAAGACGAAACTATAAATAATATTGGAGAAATACGAGAGGGTATACTACCAAGTTTACCAGCTTTTTGAAGGAGAAGAAATATGAGAGCTTTTGGAAACTGTGTGTGTGTGTGTGTGTGAGAGAGAGAGAGAGAGAGAGAGAGAGAGAGAGAGAGAGAGAGAGAGAGAGAGAGAGAGAGAGAGAGACCTATAGTAATAAGATAGTAAATATATTTGAAAGCTAAAAGATTGAGGTTCAATGTCTTGATGTTTTACTAAACGCTAATGTTATAAAAATGAATTTCATTTTCAAACTTTTTATGTTCTAAATTTTAAAAATGTAATCTCTTTCATCATCTACTTTTTTTTTTTTTTTTTTTTTTTTTTTTGGAACTTGTTCAAAATTGACATTACTTTCAGAAGCCACATTATGTGGTCAATAACGTAAAAAATGACCTCTTATTAGCCTCTTATAGGGTGTGTACGCATGACGTCATTCTGAATGCTTTTCGATGCTCTTCTTGAGCAATGAATAACATTGCTCAACATAGGACAAACCTAGTTTTTGACTATTTTCTTTGGAAAATTAGCTAATTTTTGGTCATTTATATTTTTCTCACATACTTGAGGTACTAATTCAACCTGTTAACAACATCAATGCTCTCAAAAATATTGCAAAGTATTTTTAAACTATGGCAAAATGTGTCATTTTCCTATACTGGCCCATGTTATTTAGTACTCACTTATGACGTCAACTTTAACATGAATGAAACCACCCTATAAGCTCTGAACTATGACTTTAATATAGGAAACATAATTTTGGTTCCTCATGATCAAAAGTACCAAATCGAGGTCCAGATTCTGATACTTCTCCTTCAGTTTTGTTCGTTTATTGCAGACTTGAATACAAAGTTAAAGCAGATATGTTCATAAACACTTCTCGGAGCTACATTGCTGCTGTATGAACATAAGTGGAGGGAGAGAATTACAAAATGAATGGGATTTACTGTGTTTACTGAAGAGAGAGAGAGAGAGAGAGAGAGAGAGAGAGAGAGAGAGAGAGAGAGAGAGAGAGAGAGAGAGAGAGAAGACTATATTTGCCACACATAAAATTTATACGTTTTCGCGAGAGTTAAACAATAATAATAAAAGAGAAAAAAACTTCTTTAACTTTGAAACTTTATATATATTTTTTCTCTTACAATATTAAAAAGAAAATATATGATATTTTCTTCTTGTAAATTCAACTATTTTTCCTATTGAACATTTTGTAAAAGGGGAAAAGAAAAAAAAATTGGTTTTTCTTTATGAAAATTTGGAACCACAAACAGAATACAAAACAAGAAGAAAATTGGGTCACTTTTTTTGTCCTCTTTTTCTTTGCCTAATTTTGTATTGCTGCATGGTTTACAATGCAAATTATACGTTTAGCCAGTCACAAGCGGGGCGGCAAAAATACATTAATAAATAAATAATACAATATTTAATTATCTGTCTTTTATAGTATTTGTAAACAATTTTAGCGTGTTTGTGCGAAAACTATACTGCACTGAGGTCACAGCTCAAGAACAGGGTGTATGTATTCATGCTAAAGTCAACGCCATGTTGGATCACTCAATAACATGAAGCTGTCATAGGAAAATAACTCTTTTTACCAGTTTAGAATTACTAAGCAATATTTTTGACAGCATGAATCAGTATCTCAAATATGTGAGAAAAATAAGAACAAAAATTTAACTATTATCGGGAAAAAAGCCTTAAACGAAGTTTGTCCTATGCTGAGCTATGTTATTCACTACTCCAGTATGGCGTCTAAGCGCATTAAATATGACGTCATGCGCATACACCCTATATACCAGAGACACACTTTTTGTGGTTGAATCTAAATTAAAAAAAATAATAATAATTCAAATAACAAATATTTATTTTTAAATTACAATTTTAAATTTTTATGCTGTAATTTGAAAAATAATTATAATTTATTTGATCCAAATAATTAATTTAATTGTTGAATAACTATTATAATTAATTATTCAACAATTAAATAAATTATTAAAATAAGTTTTATAATTATTATCAAATAAAAGTTCAATTTTAATAAATGTTAAAACGTAACAAAAAACTAAACCAATTAAATCGTTGGCTAAATCAGATTAAATGACACAATTTTAAAATGATAAAAAAAACAAAAAAAAAAAAAAAAAAAAAACATTGGCATTAATTTGCTGGTTTAATGATCTGCAGTTCATTTTAATTGCGCAGTCGTATTTTGTATTAATTAAATACTAGGCGAGCAGCATCAAAACTACATTGCAAACTTACTAATACTGGGCTTTGTTTTTATTTCTTTATTGGCGGGGGGGGGGGGGGGGGGGAAAGGACTTAATGACGATACTTTAAGGAAATGTTAACAATAAAATAAAATAAATTTGCTGCATGAAGCTGTTTAGATATAAGTTATGTTTTTGGGTTCATATTCTATAATAACTTTGATACTAAAATTAGAGTTATTATTACAGTATTTTTTAATAAAAATTGCCAAAATGATTAAAATGTCATCCATGAGTCGATATTATTAGGATAAAATATTTTTATATTTAGGATAATATTAGCACAAATGTTTTATTACTGGTTATCTCTGCCAAAAACGAAAATAATAATAATAAAAAAAAAAAATTGCAACTTTACAGAAATGCCCATCATTGCAAAAAAAGCCTAAACTCTAGTACGTACAATAAAAATTTGCAATTGTTTTTAACAAGCTCAATTTTTCTCTATTTATATTTGTGTAAATTTAATTCACATTTAGAATAACACAAATTTCTAGTAGAAATGTAATTATTAAAACATTTAATTAAGGATACTAAATTGTCAACATTTTCTGCTGCAAATCGAAGCACAAAGGTTAGAAATATGAAATCAGAAACATTTGAGATCAAAATATTTCAATTTTAATTGATGAATAAATAAAATACATTACAATAAAACTAATACAAATAAATAGGAAATCAATTAAATAGAGTACAAATAATAATAATATAAATAAAAACAATTGCAATAGCTTTCTTTACAATAAATACGAAGAAAACATTTTATTTATATAAAAAATGCAGTAAAAAGTAAGATAGATGGGAAAACAAAGCTCGATTATATGAACTTTGAAATACAAAGAGAGGGAGGAGGGAGGGAGAGAGAGAGAGAGAGAGAGAGAGAGAGAGAGAGAGAGAGGAGAGAGAGAGAGAGAGAGAGAGAGAGAGAGAGAGAGAGAGAGAGAGAGAGAGAGAGAGAGAGAGAGAGAGAGAGAGAGAGAGAGAGAGAGCTGCAATCGTCAGTTGCACTCGCTATTCATCCTTTACTTTCAAAGCAACATTTCATTAGTTTTCAAAGTTTAAAATTTCCGCGCCACTGAGCAGCGATATTTTGGAATCAGTTTCATCTGCAATTGGTTTCTCGCGAGATCTTCACTAAGCTCAAGATATCTACAATAACAAGAAGCAGTCAAAGTAATTACATTTATCGACAGACTTGCAATCTCCTGCATTACTCAAGCACATTTCTAGTATTTATCAAATATTTTTATCACTTTATTGGTAAATAATTATTTATTTAGAGAAAACGCGTTAGTGAAAACAAGAATGCAATTAATTTTAAGTTTTTCTGAAGTAAATGATAAAAATAATAATAAATGAAAATGAAAAAAAAAAAAAAAAAAAAAAATCAAAAGTAACCCCCCTATTTTGTGACGTAACAGCTACCTATGAAAAATGTGAGGATTTGTGTGACCATCAGATAAGAGAAAAAATAATGAATTAAATTGCGGTAGTATAAAATATAAACTGAAAAAAAAATATATATAATATAATATATATCGATCTTGTTGCGAACAAAAGGCGTATCTCGTATTTTTATCAGCAGAAGCAAAAGGCCTATCTCGTATTTTGTCAGTAGAAGCAAAAGGCCTATCTCGTATTTTGTCAGTAGAAGCAAAAGGCCTATCTCTTATTTTGTTACGCTTAGCATAATGTCTATCTCCGATTTTTGACAAAAATGACTTTTTCGAAATTTTAAATTCTTTGAATTATATTCTCGCTCGAGTTAATTTTTTATAGTTGAAATCGCTTTATTTACAAAGTTATGGTAAAAATTGTTTCACTGCTTTTACTAGATATTTAGTTACAAGTTTTGTCACTAGGTGGAATAGTTTTGATTTGAAAATAGAGATCTTAAAAAGAGTGGTACCAATTTATAGAGTTATTTTAACTTTTTATGTGAATTTTTTATGTACTATTTTATTCATCCACTATTTTTTAAAATTGTTTATTTTTGAGCTTTAAATTATGTTAAAAGAAAAATATATATAAAAAACTTCGAATCTCTATTTTATAATAATTGACTTGCTACATTTTTAAGAATTAGGTAATAATAATTATTTTTTAGTTCTGTTTTTGTAAAGTTTTATGCAAGTTTTACAGAAAAACACATGGCTGTGATGCACTGCATACGTGAATTTAAATACAACAAATAATTTTAAATTTACTACACAAAAATTGGGGATGATTGTATTGTTTCTGTTATATATTTTTTATTTGATTAAGTTAGTTTATTTTCTTTTGTTTAAATGTGCAAAATGATATTTATAATATTTTATTCTTTTTGTATTTTTTCCTTTCTTTCCTGAAAAAAATTGTTCAAAAGCAAAAGGATTAAAATATATTATTTTCTTTACAATCTGTAATAAAATTATTGTAAAAATATAATTGTATCCAAAAAGTTTATTATTTTATTAATTTTTTATACCTAGAATCTGCCTATGAATACAAATAAAATAAAGGAGTTTTTTTTTTTCGTCTATAAATAATAATAAAAATAAATTAAATTATTTTGTTATGATTTTTTTCAATATTATAAAAATACAGCCTTTATATATATATTAGTCGAATAGGGTGATTTAGACAATTTGTTACAACTTACAATATCAACTATTATTGTTAAATGCATTAAATAACACCAATTATTTAATAGAAACCATTTTTAACAAAAATCAGTTTATTTTTAAAATGCTTCTCCTGTAAAATTTACTTTTTCAGAGATAGGCCCTTTTGCTTCTGCTGACAAAATACGAGATAGGCCTTTTGCTTCTACTGACAAAATACGAGATAGGCCTTTTGCTTCTACTGACAAAACACGAGATAGGCCTTTTGCTTCTGCTGATAAAATACGAGATACGCCTTTTGTTCGCAACAAGATCGATATATATATATAATATATATATATATATATATTATATATATATATATATATATATATATATATATTATATATATTATATATAATATATATATATATATATATATATATATATATTATAATAATAAATAAAAAATATTTTTCTTAGATTTGACTTATTTTGGCACTGTATCCATATTCTTCTGTTCAATTTAACATTGATTCTATTTTTGTGTGTTAATGTATTTATATGCAAGTATGTGTATAGGGTGTATGCATTAATGTTAAAGTTGACGCCATGTTGGATCACTCAATAACATGAGCAGGTATAGAAAAATGACACCTTTTGCCAGTTAACAAATACTTGGCAATATTTTTGAGAGCCTTGATGTTGTTAATAGCTTCAATTTCAAGTATGTGAGAAAAATATTAATAAGAAAATATTAACTGATTTTCCAAAAAAATTTGCCAAAAACAAAGTTTGTCCAATGCTGAGCAATGTTATTCACTACTCCAGTATGGTCTCCAAGCGCATTAAATATGACGTCATGCGCATACACCCTATAAGTATTTCTTTGTCCGCAGTGTACTATACCTTACCCTTGCAAATAAATACTAATTATGATTTTGAATTTGATAATTTATTAATTTAATTAATAATACTGCACTAATTAAAGTGATAAATTTTTTCCCCTCAGCAAAATGTTATCACAAAAAATTGCAATGTTTGATAACATCCCACAGTTTCTTCTGACAAATCTCGCTTTAAAATAAAACGATCGTTTTTATTTTACCTTGCATGTCGAAGCTCTCTAAATTTCACTCAAATTTGCTTCAGATTTCCCAATATAAATCTCTCTCTCTCTCTCCTCTCTCTCTCTCTCTCTCGTCTCTCTCTCTCTCTCTCTCCTCTCTCTCTCTCTCTCTCCTCTCTCTCTCCTCTCTCTCTCTCCTCTCTCTCTCTCTCTCTCTCTCTCTCTCTATTTCATATTTCAAAATATTACATTTTTATTACTTGCTACTTACTTGAAATTGAATTGAGATATTTGTGCAGAAATATCTTTATATCGGGAAAAAAAAAAAAAAAAAAAAAAAAAAAAAACTGCCAAATTTATTCTCACAATCAGTTGTGTTTTATAAATCGTCATTTGAACTCCAATATCAATTTTTTTTCTCTCTCTCCTCCAATTATTTCCACTCCACTAAATATAAGTTCATAACCTACACTAATAAAAGAGATGTCTACTGACTTTAAAGGCATAGACCAGAAGAAAACATTCGCAAGAAAAACCGCAATGGATATAAATAACATTACTTGGTCTCAAAATTGTAGCAGTGATCTCAAAATTTCAACTCTAAACGAAGAAATTATATTAAATCAAATTTTTTATTTTGAATTCATTGGTTATTTTGAAATATAATTTTAAAAGTCACGAAATGACGTCACAGGCTTCAACTTTCTCCAATGCCCACATGTATAAGTTTGCAGGCTGTGACGTTATTTTCCCAGTTTCCACTTTCCAATAAAATTAATTAAAAATACTTGTAATGAACTCAAAAATTACAATTTCTCAAATCAATGGATTGAGGACAATGTCCTCTTTTATAATGAAAACATAATTTTAATAAATGATTCAGTTCCATAGATGTAACTTTTCAGTACAAACCAATAACTTGATTGACAAAAGTTTAAACAGTAATTGTTAGTATAAACGTTATTTCTTCAGCGGTAAATAGTTACCTCTGCACATCTTAAAAATCTTTGTATATATCTAACATATTTATTATTAAAAAAAAAAAATCTTAATAATGAACTCTTTCGGTAATTTTTTTCCGTGTAGAACATGGAAAAAGAAAAGAAAAAAAAAAAAAAAAAAAAAAAAAAACTTAATATTTTTTTGTAGTTTTCCTCATTTTATTTATTTTGCCGTGTATTTGAAGATATATTAAAAGGCTATATCGCTTCATGTTAAATTTAGTAGAGAAAAAGTTCATAAAAATGTAAATAAAAAAGCTGTAGACAAAAGTTAAGACACGACGACTATTTCTGAAATAACGAGCGATTATTAAAGTGCATGCGCCAATCCTTGTGACAAAACATAAAAATATGAATCCCAAATGAAGTGATAATACAATTTTATATCGCAAATAAATATACTTTAATATCGGAGATAAATACAATTTAATATCGCAGATAAATATATTTAATATCGCAGATAAATACAATTTAATATCGGAGAGAAATACACTTTAATATCGGAGATAAATATATTTTTATATTTGGACATGAAAATTTTTATAACATTTCTCGTCTCAAAAATTAATGACACAAATAAAAAAATTAATTTGATATTTAATTTTTATGTGGGCGTGTTTTAATGTTGTAGTTAAACATAGACAATTAAGTGAACTTTTATCAACAATTAACTTATGTATGAAAACTTTTGTCATTGAGGGGAAGATGAAGGGTCTTTATTCAGTTTCAAAGTACGAGAAAATTTACTTTTTTTTCTTTTTTTTTCATCAAAAAAAGGGTGTGAATAATTTCAATTATGACTCCTAACTTATTTAAGATAAAAACTTTTGAGTTTTAAGCTGCTAATATACTGCATTTTAGCAAATTGTTAATAATACCTATTTTAACTTAAAATAGAAAAAAAAAAAAAAAGTGAAAACTGAAAAAAAGTTAAAAACGACTTAAATTAGCTAGTGTTAATAATTTGATAAATGCATAATTTTAACTGCTCATAATAACTTAAAAGTGTTTATCTTAAATAAGTTAGTATAAGGAGTCGTATTTGAAATAATGAACACCTTTTTTCCCTTTATTATTAAACAATTTCTTTTCTATGCTATTTATTGTTCATTGATTCACCCTCATTTATGCATTTATTTATTTCTCACAAAGATACTTTATAAAGTGTATCCGCATGACGTCATTCTGAATGCGCTTAGACGCCGTATTGGAGCAATTGCTGAGCATAGGAAAAACGTGATTTTTCGCAATTTTCTTTGAAAAATTCGTTATTGCGTGAAATCACTTTTGACTAAAAAGTTGTTAAAAAATAAAAATGTGAAAATTCCCCCAGTGATACATTAGGATATCTTCAAAAATGTAAAAAAATTGATAAAATTTAAATTATGATTATTTAAAGTTTTAGTGCCATAAGAGCCCATGTTAATTACAATAATTTCTGTCTTATCTGAAGGTGAAAATGTTATCATAGGTAGCTGTTACTGTTAACTTTCAAATAGCATCATAAAGTTTGGAAATAACTGTTTTATATTAAATAAAAAATAATAAAAATAAAAAAATTATAAAAAATAATAATAATAAAAAACTTCTAAACGATGGCATCATATAAAATTCAACACATAAAAATCTTGTAAATCTACAATTTGGCTCCGATATCTCGATGACCTATTAAAATAACTTTCAATAACAATCGATAAATTGTCGATATATTTAAAATTTCAGCAGTATGATAAGACGTATAATAATACTTCGCTTATCTTCATCGCGCCGTATCGATTGCAAATAAATGTAAATTGGAAATCGTAACTTTTCATTGCTCTGCTTCGCCTTTGTGTTTCTTATCAACGTTTCCTTAGGACCTTATCAGCATCTACACTGTGAAATATACACGGTGAGAATATGGACTTGGAGTCAAGTTGGCAGCTTCAGTTGCCAGTGCAATGTAATCAGCTCGTCACCAGGATTACATTGCACTGGCTACTGAAGCTGCTAACTTGTATACAAATCAATATTGATTGATGTTAGCAGCTTCAGTAGCCAGTTCAATGTAATCAGCTCGTCACCAGGATTACATTGAACTGGCTACTGAAGCTGCAAACTTGTATACAAATCAATACTGATTGATGTTAGCAGCTTCAGTAGCCAGTTCAATGTAATCAGCTCGTCACCAGGATTACATTGCACTGGCTACTGAAGCTGCTAACTTGTATACAAATCAATATAGATTGATGTTAGCAGCTTCAGTAGCCAGTGCAATGTAATCAGCTCGTCACCAGGATTACATTGCACTGGCTACTGAAGCTGCTAACTTGTATACAAATCAATATTGATTGATGTTAGCAGCTTCAGTAGCCAGTGCAATGTAATCAGCTCGTCACCAGGATTACATTGCACTGGCTACTGAAGCTGCTAACTTGTATACAAATCAATATTGATTGATGTTAGCAGCTTCAGTAGCCAGTTCAATGTAATCAGCTCGTCACCAGGATTACATTGAACTGGCTACTGAAGCTGCTGAACACAAATCAATATTGATTGGTACTGGCCAGTTCTCTCCGTGCAGGTAAAATTAATGTGGTCTAAAAGGCAGGTAGTAAATCTGGCTTTGTTATTGTGGACCATAGCAAAATTTGACGAGGGATCTTCAAGTTCGCTCATTAAAGATTTTAATCTTATTTTCGATACTTAGCTTTTAATTGGATTAGCATTGGCTTTATAGACAGGGGTATAGGGTTGAGAGAGAGAGAGAGAGAGAGAGAGAGGGAGAGAGAGAGAGAGAGAGAGAGAGAGAGAGAGAGAGAGAGAGAGAGAGAGAGAGAGAGAGGAGAGAGAGAGAGAGAGAGAGAGAGAGGAGAGAGAGAGGAGAGGAGAGAGAGAGAGAGAGAGAGAGAGAGAGAGAGAAAGTTAAGCTTTTAAAAGTCCATAGTAACAGCTACCTATGATAAAAATTTGCGAAGCTGTGACCATCAGATAAGAGAGAAATATAGAAATAAACACGAGGCTTTATGGAATAAAGTGAAGTTTAATATTTAAAATAATGCATGATGACCCCACAATGGTTTATTATTTATATATTTATATATAGCATGATGACCCCACAATGGTTTATTATTTATATATTTATATATATAGTTGTCAAAGC
>OX439133.1:644071-686571 GCA_949318235.1 Ecdyonurus torrentis
ATGCTAAAAATTAACTTAAATACTAAAATAACTAGATAAATGCAAATAATTAATTATACTAATAAGAAGAAATAAAAATAGGTTCAATGTTTTTAATACACGCTGTTAGAAAATACTCCTTTTCTATAAGATTTAAAAGTTACCCTCTACTTTGTGGCGTCATTAGCAAGTCCAAGGTAACACCTACCTGTGATAAAAATTTGAGCACCTGTGACCAGCAGATAAGAGAGAAATTATGCAAAGTAACATGGGCTCTTATGAAACTAAAACTAAAAAAAAAAAGAAAAAAAATTAAATTTTTTTTTTGTATTTATTATTATTATTATTATATATTTTTTTTTTCAATTTTTGAAGACACCTTATTGTGCACGTAAAACATAAATTTCAAAAAAATGATTCAGTTCCATAGATGTAACTCTTCAGTACAAACCAATAATTTGCTTGACAAAAGTTTAAACAGTAACTTGTTAGTATAAACGTTATTTCTTCAGTGGTAAATAGTTAGCTCTGCACATCTTAATTTTTTTTTTGTATATAACTAACAAAATATTATACAAAATGTCAAAATATGGAACTCTTCAGATAATTTTTTACGTGTAATGTATCCTGAATGTTCCACTGTGCGAAAATTTCACATGTTTCTTAATTGTCAATTTTTTAGTCATATCTGGCAGTAACTGCTACCGCCTTAATAGTTATTATATTGTCGACATTTTCGTGCACAAAATAACTTAATTGTCTTATATTTATTTGTCATATTTAACCAAACTGCATCGTTGCGTTCCAATGTCCTGTCTCTTGAGTCTCGTAACTACTTGTGAGTGAATAAAGGTGGATTTGATATTTTCTTTATTTCACATCCAAACTTCAATATTCAGATATTTAGATTGTTTTTTACGTCACTTTATGCAGATAATTATTTATGTTTTATCAATTCTACTAACTTTACTCGTGTATCTGCATCATTTCTCATAAAACTCATACTCAACATTCAAAATCAATCCCATAAAAAAAAAAAATTATAATAAAATTTCTAATATTCCGTGTAAAAAAAAAAAAAAAAAAAAAAAAAAAAAAAGTTACTGGGCTTTACGTAACTTACGTCTAATATTCCTCAGTTACCAAAAATCCGACCCTATAAATACTGCCGTAGTGGAAATAATAATAACAAAAAGGTGCGAGGGGGGAGGTATATGAAAATCACTTAAATAACACACAACTATTATTTATTTTAATTTAAAAACTGAACTTATTTCCATTAAAAGAGAGAAAGAAGAGTATAATAAAAAAGTGTAGTCTGAATTCCATTCTTAAAAGCCAACTCCAGCTTTGTATAATTTGAACATTGTATAAAATGTGATAAGAAAGAACAAGGTTGGATGTAGTTGATTTTGTACGACATTCGAGCGAGACACGGCTTAACTTTTATTTGTAATGACAATACACAAACACAATGCCACCTCTCTCTCTCTCTCTCTCTCTCTCTCTCTCTCTCTCTCTCTCTCTCTCTCTCTCTCTCTCTCTCTCTCTCTCTCTCTCTCTCTCTCTCTCTCTCTCTCTCACTAAATTCAATTCAAAGTGAACTACAGCTACACTTAACAAATAAAATACTATAGGGTGTATACACATGACGTCATATTTAATGCGCTTGGACGCCATACTGAAGTAATAAATAACATTGCTCAGCACAGGGCAATCGTAGTTTCTGGCTTTTTACTTTAAGAAAGCAACATTTTTGTTAATATTTTTCTCACATACTTAAAATTTAATGCTCTCAAAAATGTTGCTTAGTATTTAAAATGAGTAATTTTCCTATGCTGCCCCTGTTATTGAGTGCTCCAAGATGGCGTCGACTTAAACATGAATCAAACCCCCTCTATGTAAACATTAGAGAGTATAAATGTGTATTTGTAGTGTAGAAAGTTCGTCATGATTAAAGTGTATTGTGACACAATGGCCGTCATTCAAAGCCATTCTTGTCTCCGACCTAACAACAACAACAACAATTACAAGTCCACTTTTTATCATCTCTGTCATCTACTTGCAGACCAAATTTAATTTTAACTTCTGTGTATGAGAAATAAAACATCGTGGCTAGGTATTGTATTTCTAATGCAGGTATTAGCATGTTTGATATAGGGTGCAGGCACATCACGTCATATAGACTCATATTTTGCCATTTTGTTGGTCAGGAATACATAGGCCAGCATAGGAAAAACGTCATTTTTATATTTTTAATAGCAAAAGAAGCTTCAAACCTCAATCAAAGTCTTATTTCTAGCTCATAATAAGTTTAAAGAGCACGAGAAAAATTCTTTCAGTTGAAATAAACTATTTTTAGACCCTGCATATATAAAAGTCGACGCCATTTTGGATCACTAAATACCAAAGATCAGGTATGGTATACAATGACACATTTTGCCAGTTTAAAATACTAAGCAATATTTTTGAGAGCATTGATGTTGTTGATAGCTTCAATTTCGTGTAAGGAGAAAAAAAAAAGATTTTCGCAAAGAAAATTGCCTAAAACTAAGTTTGTCCTATGCTGAGCAATGTAATTCATAGCTCCAATATGGACTCCAAGCGCATACAGTATGACTACATGTGCATAGACCCTATATATCATAGAAAATAACAATTTCTTACAGTGTATTCAAGTAAATTGAATTAACAATAAGAAATAAAAATAAAAAGTTTTGCTAGAAAATATTTTGCATTAGTATTGTGTATTAAATATGTATTATGTTTTCTTTTGGATTTCTCTACAACTTTTATTTAACTTCTCTACACAATAGAAAAAGTTTGTAATTTCATTTTAAACAGCGACGTACACCGAGCTCAAGTAAAATACAAGAAGTTGCAAAGTAAAGTGCACTTGCACAAATTTTAATTATACTTTGTACCTATCATACACTCGAAATATTGGTGCATTACTTTATACAAAACCTAGCTTACTTAAGGCGTGAAATCAGCTAATGCGGGATTTGGCAAAAAAGTTGTAAAGACAGAAAAATCTGAAATTTTGTACAGTGATACATTAGGATATAATATCTTCAAAAATGTAAAAAATTTGGGGGGTCACCATGCTAGATTTTTAATTATGATTTTTTGAAGTTTTAGTCCCATAAGAGCCCATGTTAATTTCAATAATTAATTTCTCTCCTATCTGATGGTCACGGGTTCTGAAAGTTTTATCATAGGTATAGCTGTTACTGTTAACTTTCAAGTGGCATCATAATATTTGGAAGTTTTCTGTTTAGATTTTGAGATACAAGCCATCTATATACAACCCTTAAGATAAACACTTTTAAGTTATTATGAGTAGCTAAAATAATGTATTTTACCAAATTATTAACATAAGCTTTTTTAACTTAAAATAGCTTGAAAAATCTCAAATAACTTAAAATAGCTTATGTTAATAATTTG
This sequence comes from Ecdyonurus torrentis, assembly GCA_949318235.1. Taxonomy (NCBI): domain Eukaryota; kingdom Metazoa; phylum Arthropoda; class Insecta; order Ephemeroptera; family Heptageniidae; genus Ecdyonurus; species Ecdyonurus torrentis. The sequence continues at coordinate 647,498 of OX439133.1, forward strand.
CTAAAATGCATTATTTTAGCTGCTCATAATGACTTAAATCCCTTGTCAAGTTACTTTTTTATCATTTAGAATACTAGATTGATAATTACCATACCTTATTATCCATAAATTAGACACCTACACTTTGATTTTGTATATATTTTTGTTTATTTTCCTTTTTGCAGTTATATCACGTATCTGACGTCACAATGTACCGCTGCCAATCACAGTCACCACTCTGGTCACGTGATAAATTTAAGCCCCTCCCTCAAGTTCTTTACCCCTATCACCGGCCCTATCAATACATTGTGACGTCAGATACGTGATATAACCGCAAAAAGGAAAATAAACGAAAATAAATACAAAATCCAGGTGTTGGTGTCTAAGTCATGGATATTAAGGTATGGTAATTATCAGTCTAGTATTCTAAATGATAAAAAAGTAACTTGACAAGGGATTTCAAAGTGTTTATCTCAAATAGCTAACCCACAATGAAGAATTTCTATAATAAGGTACAAATAATAAATTATGCCAACAGCATAATTTATTATTCAGATATTTATGCTACTCCAAAACTTGAACATTTATGCTATATGATAGAAATATGACAAATTTATTAATACAAACTTTTCTAAGCTTGGAAAATTTAATTATGTTCCTCGATGCAATTTTCTACCCCACTGCAGTGAAGCAGCCGCGAGTTAGGCCGCGAGAGTCGCGCACGCTAAGTCAGTTTTATATAGTAATTAAAAAGTAGAAAGAAAGAGAAGAAAATTTGTGTGTCTTAAGTGGTGGTTTGACATTTCTTAAACCGGAAAATGAAACGAAATTAAACTTTTAAGTCTTTTTGGAAAGTTTTATAATGTGTGTGTGTGTATGTATATGTATATATATATATATTTATACAGTATATATATGGGCTTGCTATAAAATGTAATAACAATTTACTGTGCTACAAAAATAATTGCAATAATCAGTGAGTCGCATCACGTACTTACAGTAATTACTAACTGATCAATTATCGATCTAATTGATTGGTTATTGACAACAACTAACGTGGCTTTAATTAACACCACCAGACAGAAAACAACTTTTTAATTAAGTAATTAACTATTATTTTTACTTTGATAGACAATTTACCTTTGTACTACCTGGCTAGCTACTTCACCTGTAGTTATCATTTGTACTACCTGGCTAGCTACTTCACCTGTAGTTATCATTTGTACTACCTGGCTAGCTACTTCACCTGTAGTTATCATTTGTACTACCTGGCTAGCTACTTCACCTGTAGTTATCATTTGTACTACCTGGCTAGCTACTTCACCTGTAGTTATCATTTGTACTACCTGGCTAGCTACTTCACCTGTAGTTATCATTTGTACTACCTGGCTAGCTACTTCACCTGTAGTTAACATTTGTACTACCTGGCTAGCTACTTCACCTGTAGTTATCATTTGTACTACCTGGCTAGCTACTTCACCTGTAGTTATCATTTGTACTACCTGGCTAGCTACTTCACCTGTAGTTATCATTTGTACTACCTGGCTAGCTACTTCACCTGTAGTTATCATTTGTACTACCTGGCTAGCTACTTCACCTGTAGTTATCATTTGTACTACCTGGCTAGCTACTTCACCTGTAGTTATCATTTGTACTACCTGGCTAGCTACTTCACCTGTAGTTATCATTTGTACTACCTGGCTAGCTACTTCACCTGTAGTTAACATTTGTACTACCTGGCTAGCTACTTCACCTGTAGTTAACATTTGTACTACCTGGCTAGCTACTTCACCTGTAGTTAACATTTGTACTACCTGGCTAGCTACTTCACCTGTAGTTATCATTTGTACTACCTGGCTAGCTACTTCACCTGTAGTTATCATTTGTACTACCTGGCTAGCTACTTCACCTGTAGTTATCATTTGTACTACCTGGCTAGCTACTTCACCTGTAGTTATCATTTGTACTACCTGGCTAGCTACTTCACCTGTAGTTATCATTTGTACTACCTGGCTAGCTACTTCACCTGTTGTTATCATTTGTACTACCTGGCTAGCTACTTCACCTGTAGTTATCATTTGTACTACCTGGCTAGCTACTTCACCTGTAGTTATCATTTGTACTACCTGGCTAGCTACTTCACCTGTTGTTATCATTTGTACTACCTGGCTAGCTACTTCACCTGTAGTTAACATTTGTACTACCTGGCTAGCTACTTCACCTGTAGTTATCATTTGTACTACCTGGCTAGCTACTTCACCTGTAGTTAACATTTGTACTACCTGGCTAGCTACTTCACCTGTTGTTATCATTTGTACTACCTGGCTAGCTACTTCACCTGTAGTTATCATTTGTACTACCTGGCTAGCTACTTCACCTGTAGTTAACATTTGTACTACCTGGCTAGCTACTTCACCTGTAGTTATCATTTGTACTACCTGGCTAGCTACTTCACCTGTAGTTATCATTTGTAGTTGTATTAGTATGCAATATTTCAGATTGTTCTATCTTTACAACTTTTTATTTAAATCCCGTAGTATAGAGTGTATGCGGATGACGTCATATTTATTGCGCTTGGCGGCCATACTGGAGTAGTGCATAACATTGCTCAGCATAGGACAAACGTCACTTTAGGCAATTTTCTTTGGGAAATCTGTTAATTTTTTGTTATCCTTATTTTTCTCACATACTTGAGATACTAATTCAACATATTTACAGCATTAATGCTCTCAAGAATATTGCATAATATAAAGTGTTTGTAAACTATCAAAATGATTTATTTTCCTATGTCACCCATGTTATTGAGTTATCCAACATGGCGCATACACCCTATAGCCGATTTCCTGAATCATGTGAGAAGACATTAGTTTGTCTAGTGTATCAAGTTAGAACATTGATCATGTGAGTAGATATTAGTTTTTCTAGTGTATCAGTTTAGCCAATAGCATGCTTGTATTTAAGATAGAACCCAATTGTTATTAAATATCTGCAACTTTAAATATAAAACTAAATTATCTCGGCCATGTGGAGTACGTGTTATTGCTTTTGTTTTCATGTCCGGGGTACATTTGCTTTTCAATTGTCTTTATTGCATCTCTCTCTCTCTCTCTCTCTCTCTCTCTCTCTCTCTCTCTCTCTCTCTCTCTCTCTCTCTCTCTCTCTCTCTCTCCTGAACGCACTACACTAAAAAAAAAAAAAATCTAGCATCTATATTTAGTTCTTTTTTCAATATTTATGCTATATTATGGTCTATATAAAAATTTAATTAGTATATAAAAATCGACGTCAAAACTGAGCTGGTATCAAAAAATTACACATTTTGCCAGTTTAAAAATACTTGGCAATATTTTTGAGAGCATTGATGTTAATACCTTGAATTTCAAGTATGTGAGAAAAATAATAAAAACAAAAACGAAGTTTCCATATAGAAAATAGACAAAAACGACGTTTGTCCTATGCTGATTCATTACTCCAGTATGGCTTCCAAGCGCATTAAATATGACGTCATTCGCATACACCCTATAGTCCCGCAAGACATTGTCGTATCAACGTCAATGAACCACACACACTGGCCGCCTATACACAGCCCGGTATGCCGTCCAGTCATCAGGCTTGACGATGCAATCACGTCAATCATGAGTCATCATGTAAACACGGCTTGTGCGTCAAATATTTGAGTACCAAGCATAATTAACAAAAATGACACAGTTTTAAGCCTCTTTTTTCCCTTTCATTTTTTAATATTTATAACTTTTTTTTTTTTCTAAAATTTCGAGGGAAAAGAAAATAATGAAATGACTTTGCCTCTATCGAAAATCACATTTAAATATTAAATACTAAAAAAAAAAAAAAAAAAAAAAAAGATTAAATTTGCGTTTGGTATAAAGAAGGCAGAAATGTCATTAATTTTTCGTCTTTTTTTATATTTTGTAATGATTTTTTTTTTTAAACTTTGGTCATTAATTTATATATATATATATAATATATATATATATATATATATATATATATATATATATATATATATATATATATATATATATATATATATATATATATATATATATATATATATATAAACATATTAATAAACATAAATATATAAACATATTGCAAATTATGTTAAAAATTTTATTTTATTTTATTTTTTATTTTTTATTTTTTAGAAAAACAATTAAAAATGAAAAGCCAAAAATTAAAAAGATAAATTGCAGTGCTGATGCCCCCAATGAGCAATGAAAACCAGGTAATTATTATTTTGCAAGTAAAATAACATACAGTTAGGCAGGTAATCCACAAATATAAAATTTAAACCATTTGTAAATGTAAAATATAATTTCTTATTTCCCCTGACACCTCAAAGTTTCTTTTTTATTTGCATGTGCGGCAGAACTATTTGAGTGTGCGGCAGAACTCTTTTACTTTGCGTAATAATTCACGCACTCCCGTCCAAATATCCTCGTCTTTTTTAAATATTAAATTTAAATATTACGTCACTGTATTCGTATTTTGGAGCCTACACGGAGAAAAAATATTCAATCAAGCTAAAATATACGTAATTAGAGCACAAATGTTGTTATTTTGTAATAACAGTGTTTCTAGCACTTTGAAAGCCTTTGTCATCTTTCTGTTTTATCATTTAGAATACTAGATTGATAATAATTACCATACCTTATTATCCATGAATTAGACACCAACACGTCGATTTTGTATTTATTTTCATTTTGACGTATCTGACGTCACAATGTACCGATGGGGTCATGATAGGGGTAAAGAACTTGAGGAAGGGGCTTAAATTTATCACGTGACCAGAGCGGTAACTGTGATTGGCGGCGGTACATTGTGACGTCAGATACGTGAAACAACTGTCAAAAAGAAAATAAATACAAAATGAACGTGTTGGTGTCTAATTCATGGATAATAAGGTATGGTAATTATCAATCTAGTATTCTAAATGATTAAAAAAGTAACTTGACAAGGGATTTAAGCTTTCATTTTACCTGCATTTTCTGTTGTTTTTTTCCAGAGACTTTTTTTCATTTTACAGATTTTTTTTTTCTATATTCTTTCATAATATTAAAAGTTAAAAAATTAATGCAATAGGGTGCAGTTGTCACATTGGACAAGTGAACTATACAAATTATATAGATAACAAACTAAATTAAAGCATATTATTATTATTTTATTTTTTATTATTTTTTTGTGTAGCACACAAACATGAACACGACAAAATGCAGCTGAAATAATTATAATTGAATAGATCGAGGCTTCTTTTTGAAATGTTATTGCAAAACTGTCTGAGAATGATTACATTAAGCATTACTTTCTTAGGTAATATCACTGAAAGTACAAATTATATAACTTTACAAGAAAAGTCCATCCAAACAACAATTCATATTTCAAATTCAAAAATCAACTTTGTCACGAGATTTGAAGTCAAATTATTTTTATTTGTCCATTCCTTACTTAATTCTAAACATAACTGATGAAATAAATTTTCAATTAGTTTCCATGTTATCTAATATCGCAACTTTTCAACGCCTTGCTGCCGTTTTTATTTTTTTATTTCGTGTTTGTTTGTTGGAGTGGCTTATGTTAATTCTACTGTTCCTTTTATCTTCTCTCTCTCTCTCTCTCTTTCTCTCTCTCTCTCTCTCTAAACCTACACTTAAAAAACGAAGTAGTAGAGACTTTAAAACAATGAGGAAAACTTATTTTCCACCACAAAGCGAGGGCCATATAAGGAACTTCTCATAAACGTTTCAAACTGTACCTTTATGTGGGGCCAGTTGTGAATTAGGACCGAATAACTGGAACTCACCTAGAAACAAAAGAAAACACAAATTAAAATGAGGCAATATTTTAAAATATACACTAACAAGACAAATGTGTAGAAAATAAAATAGAAATAAAACGAGGTTTGTCCTATGCTGTTATTCATTACTCCAGAATGGCGTCCAAGCGCATAAAATATGACGTCATGAGGCTATATTAGCCATATAACTCTATACTCACCTCAAAAAGCCTGAGTTGCATGCCTTTCAACCTTTTACGGTATCGCCCAGCCGCCCCCTTTTGAAATGCGCGCGAGAAATGGGCGATACATTAGTGGTAGAACGATAGATCGGCTGAGGTTTTTTGAGTCGAGTATAGTTACTCATTAAAAGTATATCGACAAAATATACTTTGACATAATGCTGTTCCAATCACTTGACAAACTATTTAAATTTTACAGAACACACATCTGTTTTTGCAGTGTACGCACACGCACAATAAAAGTGTTTTCTTTTGTTTTCTCCCAAAATTTAATTAATTTCTATAAAATGAAGTAAAAAAAGTTGACATGATATGTAAAATTAGACATAACTTTTTAAGATGGTAACATTTTGATAAACTTTAATACTAATTGTATTTCTCTCTCTCTCTCTCTCTCTCTCTCTCTCTCTCTCTCTCTCTCTCTCTCTCTCTCTCTCTCTCTCTCTCTCTCTCTCTCGCTCTCTGCCACATAAGGCTGTGCACTCAAATTAAAAGCAACACAAAGTTGTTACGCAGATAAAAGTGAGCACAGTCAAGTGTTTTCAATGTTGACAGCGACGTTATGCAAATTAGACAAACTATCAACTTGACTTCTCTACGCTGGGTTGTAAGTCACAGCGACACACGTCACAACTGCACTTCTCTGCAAACTGAACACTAACAAAATATCAAAACACTTTTGACATACTTTTTATTTATTTCAGTTCAGTTTCAGTTTCTTTATTGATCAAAATACCAGTTGGTACATGTTGATTAAAAAAAATACATACACAAATAAATATATAAATAACACTTGAATTATAAAGTGTTTACCATCAGTCATTTTATATTTGTTTGTGGTTTATTTTCTTATTTGTTTATATTGATGTTGGTTTCCCATTCATTCATTCATTCATTCATTCATTCATTCATTCATTCATTCATTCATTCATTCATTCATTCATTCATTCATTCATTCATTCATTCATTCATTCATTCATTCATTCATTCATTCATTCATTCATTCATTCATTCATTCATTCATTCATTCATTCACTAGTTTAATAATTAATAAATTTACTATTTATTCACTTTATTATAAATATAATTATTTCCAATTAATTTAACTTTCTTTTGTGAAAGAAAATTTAAATTTGTATAAAAATTGGGATATATCAACACAGGTGAAGTAGATACCCAGGTATTCACCTGTATAGACATTCGTTCTTGCAGTGTAGCTAATACAATTTGCAATGCCATGCACAATATTTAAAGTTTTAGCAAATTGTTTTTGTTTTATTTCAGTGTAATAATACAATTTGCAATGCCATGCACAATATTTAAAGTTAGCAAAATGTTTTAGTTTTATTTCAGTGTAATAATACAATTTGCAATGCCATGCACAATATTTAAAGTTAGCAAAATGTTTTAGTTTTATTTCAGTGTAATAATACAATTTGCAATGTCATGCACAATATTTAAAGTTTTAGCAAATTGTTTTAGTTTTATTTCAGTGTAATAATACAATTTGCAATGCCATGCACAATATTTAAAGTTTTAGCAAATTGTTTTAGTTTTATTTCAGTGTAATAATACAATTTGCAATGCCATGCACAATATTTAAAGTTAGCAAATTGTTTTTGTTTTATTTCTCTCACTTAATTCTCCAAATTTCACTTAGCATGTCCATCAAAATACAAAACTTAATTAAATTTGGGCAATTAAATAAACAGGCCCACTTTTTACATGCCTCGTCAGGCTAATTGTTCTAATTTACTTAGCCTGCCTCGTATTTGTAAATTATAAAACTGAATTAACCATAATTATATTTAATTTGAAATAATTATTTCATAATTTTATTATATTAATAATTTATTTACTTTAATAAAAGTTTAGCGAACTTTTCACTTTTCATCCTCTTTGCTCGAAAATAAAACTCTTTTGTACAGTTCTTTTGCTTAAAGGCATAGACCAGAAGAAAATATAAGCATTTGTATCACAAAACACTTGATGGGACTTACATAAATAACTTTAGTTTGTCTCAAAACCCAACATTAGCTCCGTAGCAGTGATCAGAAAATTCGATTTATGCAACCCGCACAACATTTTTTTTTTTTTTTTTTTTTTTTTTAAGAATATTTATTGACCCAGGCAGTTCATAGTAACAATCAAAGTTACAACAAGCATTGGTCTTGTCAAATATAACATAATAAATTATACAAATAACAACAAGAATACAAACAATACAATAAATTACACAACTATTACTAAATTGTTAATCTATAAAAAATCATAATGAAGTTTGTGAAACTGTATCATCAGTATAATATTCCAATGTTGTATGAGTGGTGAACATTAAAACATCGATGTTATCTACTTTTGAGTTTTTATCAAAAAAGGATCCTAAAGTATAATATTCTTTATAAAGCAAAATTTTTTTAAGCAAATTTTTAAAAAAATTATCATTATTTACATTTCTTAAAATAGATGGCAAATTGTCATAAATTTTAGCTGTAACAAAATATGGACTTCTTTCGAATAATTTAGATGAATGTTTTGGAACAGCCACTTTAGAACTATTACGAGTGTTATAATTATGTATATTGTTATTTGTCTTATAGGATGCAGGATTAGATCTTTTATACATTGCACAGGTAAAAATAAAAAGTGATGGAATAGTAAGAATTTTTAATTTTGAAAATTGTTCCCGACATGAATCCAAATATTTTAAACCTAAAATATTTCTTACAGCTTTTTTTTGCATTTTAAATATTGTAGATAAGTATTTTTCATCAGTACCCCAAAACATAATATTTAAATTTACATGAGAATTTTCATACTAATTTTTGCATGTTTCTGACGTCATAAACATAAATAGTCACGTAAATTGCATACTTTACAGTATTTTCACGCTCTCTCGTGGGGCTACATAATAGCATAGATTTTGTATTGCTATAAATAAATTGTTAAGAAACAGACTTTTTTATTTATTTAAATTGTTTGAAAGTGAAAAAAATAAATATACATGTACGCCATGCTATTGCTAGCTCATTTTTAGCGAAATTTATTGCCTTCAGCATAATTATATTGCTAAACTGCATATGATATGTATGTTATATAGCATACATAGCACAGACACTGTTTCTGGTTTCGGAGCGACGGAGGCGATATAAATATTAAGTTTTAGTTTTTTCCCTTCCCAATATTGTTTTATCGTGCTATACACCAATTCCAGTCCCAGTCAAGACATTGTCTTATCGACAGCTAAGGACTTTCCAATTAATGGAAAAGCATACACGGGACGATAAGTACACAGCCCGGTATTCGCCATGACAGCCTAGAGAAACCGTGGAAACGTGTTGGCAGGTTGAATATATGTGCAGGTATTAATATTTATGCCGTTCCAATTGAGCCATATTTATGCTATAATGACATAAATACAGCATAAATCACGTCATTTTATGTATGAAAATTATTTTTGTCTATTATAGGTATCATGTGTTGATAAAGACGTGTGTGTGTGTGTGTGTGTGTGTGTGTGTGTGTGAGAGAGAGAGAGAGAGAGAGAGAGAGAGAGAGAGAGAGAGAGAGAGAGAGAGAGAGAGAGAGAGAGAGAGAGAGAGAGAGAGAGAGAGAGAGAGAGAGAGAGAGAGAGAGAGAGAGAGAGAGAGAGAGAGAGAGAGAGAGAGAGAGAGAGAGAGAGGTAATTATCGTGCGTCACCTTGTCACCTCATATTGATTGATTGATTATCAGTCACGTGACCTCTGACGCCAGCTATACCTGTGTGTAATTAGGCAGCATCAGCACAACTTAATCACCACGTATATCTAACCATACACTAATAAAACAGATGTGTAGTGACTACGCAAGCTTGAGGCATTAGTCAGTGGCACCTACTATACACTTCTTTATTTCCGGTATATTTTAAAATTTAATGGCAGGAAAATATTATGTTTATTATTATTATTATTTTTTTTTGAACTTTTACCGGAAATAGATATCGGCAATCGGGCAAATTCGGAAAAGACGAACAAAAAGCGCAGTCGATACCTTACGTTACAAAATCACAATTAATCTGCTGTAATTATTTTATTCATGAGTCAGCTTGGTTGACTCACAGTAACTGCAAGTTTGCCACTGCTAAAGTTAACACAGTTATAGTTTGATAAGCTTCTTGTTAACAATTGCTTTTTTTTTTTTTTTTTTTTTTTTTAATAATAATATGAGTAACAACCAGAACTACTATATCTATAGTTATCTAGCACTAGGTATTTGTTTTCTCTGTGTACCTCTCTCTCTCTCTCTCTCTCTCTCTCTCTCTCTCTCTCTCTCTCTCTCTCTCTCTGTAGCTGAAAATGACCTGCAATATCCGGCGCCATGTTAAAAATATGCAAATTTGAGTTTTATTGACTTGGTCAAAAACACGGCTATATTAACAAATTCCATCAACCATCAAGATTACGAGAGAGAGAGAGAGAGAGAGAGAGAGAGAGAGAGAGAGAGAGAGAGAGAGAGAGAGAGGATTAGATATTGCATCCTCCATAAACCTTTTACCAGAATATAAAATAAATAAAATTCAATAATAATAGTCAAATAAATATAATTTTCAAAAAAAAAAAAAATAATAATAATAATATGTATATAAAAAAACTTTTTTGATTTGGCTTCTTCGAAACCATAAGCAGTTTTCTTGCTTCAAAAACGAGCGCATTACATTGAAATAACTATAGTTGATCGTCATTTTACAGAGCTACGTTTACGATACCAATGTACACTTATGTTTACTCTTAAAAACGGAAAAGGAAGTGCCGGAAGAGGAAACCACGTGACGGTAAAAGTGGGAGAAAAGTTGTTGCCAGCAGCAAGCTAGGCACTTTTACCGTCACGTGGTTTCCTCTTCCGGCACTTCCTTTCCCGTATTTTAAATAAACATAAGCGGTCAAAATTGTCTATTGCGGTTATTACCAAGTTGACTTTGAATTGACATTTGACCATTGAATTTCAGAGCCATACGAACCTCATGCAACCATTAATAAAAAAAAACGATCGATAGATACAGGTAAAAATCACGAGCTCCGTGGTTTATTATCACCGCACCTGTAATAATGAACGCTCTCTCTCTCTCTCTCTCTCTCTCGCTCACCACTAACATATGAAAATTTAATGATGTTTCCAGCCCTCGAAAAGTTAAAATAAAATTTATACATCGCGAACAAATATTGAATTTTGCAAGAAATAATTAAACCTTCGTTACCTCCCGTAGATCAAACTTTCAAGCTGCAATGGTCAATTTTAATTACCTTTGTTAATATTACCTGCATGCACTAATTAAGCAACGTATTTGAAGGTGTTAAACTTTTTTTTTTTTTTTAGCTTCTATAGAGTTAAAGAAAGCTTTGGTATCAATTTTTAATTTTCCTTTTTGTTAAAAACTTTATTCATTAGAACGGGTGAAGTAGCTAGCCAGGTAGTACAAATGATAACTACAGGTGAAGTAGCTAGCCAGGTAGTACAAATGATAACTGCAGGTGAAGTAGCTAGCCAGGTAGTACAAATGATAACTACAGGTGAAGTAGCTAGCCAGGTAGTACAAATGATATCTACAGGTGAAGTAGCTAGCCAGGTAGTACAAATGATAACTACAGGTGAAGTAGCTAGCCAGGTAGTACAAATGATAACTACAGGTGAAGTAGCTAGCCAGGTAGTACAAATGATAACTACAGGTGAAGTAGCTAGCCAGATAGTACAAATGATAACTACAGGTGAAGTAGCTAGCCAGGTAGTACAAAGGTAACTACAGGTGAAGTAGCTAGCCAGGTAGTACAAATGATAACTACAGGTGAAGTAGCTAGCCAGGTAGCGATTTTTGAAACCCCCTGCATGTTCAGTGTACGGCTTAAAAAAGTGCTCTGATTGGCTGATTTCGTCACGTGACTTTGGTGTCACTGCATTTCCCTCGTATTTGAAGCACTTTTTATCTTTTCTCCTTTTTCCTTTTGCAGAAAAAATTATTTCTTTGCAAATTATTGAAGAGTGTATATTTAGCTCAATTTGTGCACGAGGGTTTGAGGAGAAAATCAAAACTCAAACAAATATGCTTAGTTTTAAAGTGCAGTGACTTCGAAAAATCAGTTCAAATGGTTTCCCGCGAAAAATTATCTCGGTTATGAATAATTCCATCAAATTGGATGTCATATTAGTGATATTAGTTTACATATTTAAATACATTTGAATACTTCTTAATTCTTGCAAAAGAAATTAAAATCTGATGTAGGAAAAAAAAAGAATACTAAAAAAAAAAAAATAAAAAAAAAAAGTGAGAAAGAGAGAGGAAAAAACTTTATATTATTATTTATTATATTATTTTCAGTATTTTTTTAAGTGCAATTTGCTTTAGCTAGGTAATTTCAAAATATATAATTTATGTTTATGCTCAATTTTAACTTTATACGTTTTAATCTTTAATGATTTGCAAGTGACAAGATTGTCATATTTGTAAAAGATATTTTTTAAATTTAATTTTCATTGCTCTCTTTCTCTCTCTCTCATTTCAATTTTTTTCCGTAAGTATTTTATGCACAAGCTTTCGGAATAAAATTGAAGTATTCTTATTATCATATTTTCATTTGTCTAAATAATATAAAAGGTTGCCAGCCGTTTTAAAAATAAAATCTATAAATATTAACCAAATAAATGATTTAATTTTTATTTTTTTATTTTTTTTTTCAAGGATAATTAATCATTGTACAGAAAAAAAATTGTGCTTCTTAAACAAGTGTGTGAGATAGAGATAGATTAAAAAATGTATATTACATGAAATTAGTAATTTAATAAACTAAATATTGCTGTAAATTATGTTGCATTTATGAATTTTTTTTGTTTAAGATCTTCTGAATGAGGAAATTTATATGTAAGTTTTTTTTTTTTTTTTTTTTTTTTTTTTTTACTGCAAAGTTTAGGGCGTTTTAAGTAAATTATTTTAATATGGTATTAAAAATTGTGACAAATAAAGAAAATATTTAAATTATACCTTAAAATTTATTATTCATTTTATTTATTACGTTTTTCAATTTAATTTTAACAAACAACAGTGTTCTTTATAATTATTTTATATATAGAAAGGTTTTTGATTTAATTAACTCGATAGATAAAAAAATATATTACATGAAATTAGTAATTTAATAAACTAAATATTGCAAAAATAGAGAATATAGCAGTAAACTATGTTGCACTTATGGATCTAATTTGCTTAAGATATAAGAAAATTTAAATGTAACCTGTATTTTCAAATGCACTGCGATCCACATTGAAAAGATTAGGGTGTTTAATTTAAATAATTTTAACATGCGCTAAGTTTCCGACTAAAACTGTATTATGTTGAATATAATAATATATTACATCTGACTTAATAGTTGCAACTTGTAATTTTATTGCATATGGCATGATGCAGTTTACAATATGATTTTTTAAAGTTCTGCAGCTTTAAATACAAAATTAAACATTTTTTAAACAATTTATATTTTTATTTACTATTTATTTATATAAAGAATTAATTTACTACTTTGAAAATTGTATCTGCACGGAAAAAATATATAAATGTATATATATAATAAAATGAATGATTATACTTTATAGGCCATAGCTCAATACAGAAATATTTATGCAATACAACATTTTTTTATTTTATAACATAAAAATTAACAAAGAGAATAATAATTTACAGCATTATAATCATAAATTTATGTTACTATATTACATAGCTTTCAAGTTTCAAGTTAAGATGTTCAGCATTCAGCATAAATGCCTATTTTATTAGGAAATAGCAAGAATTGTGCTGTAAAATACTGTTTAGGAGTTATTTTATTTAGCAATGTAAAACTGCGTAATGTATGTTTTCCATTGCATAGAAATATAGATGAATATATTTTGCTGTAAGATATGTTTAAGATCTTATAATGACTATTATTTTTGCATGCTTTGCAATTATATTAAAAAAAAAAACGAGTTAATTAAATCAAAAACCTTTCTATATATAAAATAATTATAAAGAACACTGTTGTTTGTTAAAATTAAATTGAAAAACGTAATAAATAAAATGAATAATGAATTTTAAGGTATAATTTAGATAGTTTCTTTATTTGTCACAATTTTTAATACCATATTAAAATAATTTACTTAAAACGCCCTAAACTTTTCAATGTAGATCGCAGTGCAGTAAAAAAAAAAAAAAAAAAAAAAAAAAAAAAAAAAAAAAAAAAAAAAAAAAAACTTACATATAAATTTCCTCATTCAGAAGATCTTAAACATATAAAATTCATAAATGCAACATAATTTACAGCAATATTTAGTTTATTAAATTACTAATTTCATGTAATATACATTTTTTATCTATCTCTATCTCACACACTTGTTTAAGAAGCACAATTTTTTTTCTGTACAATGATTAATTATCCTTGAAAAAAAAATAAAAAAATAAAAATTAAATCATTTATTTGGTTAATATTTATAGATATTATTTTTAAAACGGCTGGCAACATTTTATATTATTTAGACAAATAAAAATATGATAATAAGAATACTTCAATTTTATTCCGAAAGCTTGTGCATAAAATACTTACGGAAAAAAATTGAAATGAGAGAGAGAGAAAGAGAGCAATGAAAATTAAATTTAAAAAATATCTTTTACAAATATGACAATCTTGTCACTTGCAAATCATTAAAGATTAAAACGTATAAAGTTAAAATTGAGCATAAACATAAATTATATATTTTGAAATTACCTAGCTAAAGCAAATTGCACTTAAAAAAATACTGAAAATAATATAATAAATAATAATATAAAGTTTTTTCCTCTCTCTTTCTCACTTTTTTTTTTTATTTTTTTTTTTTTAGTATTCTTTTTTTTTCCTACATCAGATTTTAATTTCTTTTGCAAGAATTAAGAAGTATTCAAATGTATTTAAATATGTAAACTAATATCACTAATATGACATCCAATTTGATGGAATTATTCATAACCGAGATAATTTTTCGCGGGAAACCATTTGAACTGATTTTTCGAAGTCACTGCACTTTAAAACTAAGCATATTTGTTTGAGTTTTGATTTTCTCCTCAAACCCTCGTGCACAAATTGAGCTAAATATACACTCTTCAATAATTTGCAAAGAAATAATTTTTTCTGCAAAAGGAAAAAGGAGAAAAGATAAAAAGTGCTTCAAATACGAGGGAAATGCAGTGACACCAAAGTCACGTGACGAAATCAGCCAATCAGAGCACTTTTTTAAGCCGTACACTGAACATGCAGGGGGTTTCAAAAATCGCAGCCAGGTAGTACAAATGATAACTACAGGTGAAGTAGCTAGCCAGGTAGTACAAATGATAACTACAGGTGAAGTAGCTAGCCAGGTAGTACAAATGATAACTACAGGTGAAGTAGCTAGCCAGGTAGTACAAATGATAACTACAGGTGAAGTAGCTAGCCAGGTAGTACAAAGGTAACTACAGGTGAAATAGCTAGCCAGGTAGTACAAAGGTAACTACAGGTGAAGTAGCTAGCCATATAGTAGCCATATAGTTAAATAAATAAAAAAACAGCTATATTTTCCGATAGATAACATAAAAAGTAACACCAAATTTTGAGCGCTAAAACGATAATAATAATTTTATTGCGATCTTGATAAGGCTGTTATTTTGCAGTAAAAAATGTGGTATTCTTATCTCTCTGCCGATGTTATACACAATTTATTCAGCTTATTGTATATTTAAAATTTAATCAACATAAAAAACTTATCAGACGAGCAATCTAAAAATAATGACGACAAAAAATTGTGGCTTAATTCTAAATTTACATCGACACTTGGAAAACAGATGTCTAGCGACAACACAGTTATAAGCAAACTTCAGAAAAAAAAAAAAAAAGAAAAAAAAAAAAAAAAAAAAAGTAAAACTAAAACTAAAAAAGAAAAAGAAAATGCAATATTGTACTCATTAAATTTGAAGATTTTCAAGCCACTTGAAATTTAATCAAGAAAATTTAATTTAATCGGAAATGACGTCACAAACGTAATAAATTTATGAAAATGACATCGCAACGACTAAATCATACGATTTAACGCTCATGACGTCATTTACGATTATTTTCGTTACATTATCGATACTTTATGACGTCAGTGCCGTTACTAAAGCATAAAATCGTTTATACGTTCTTAATGGCTTTTCATTGCAGGTAAATAATGACTTTCATTTGTGTACTACTTGGCTAGCTACTTCACATGTAGTTATCATTATAATAATAATAATTATTATTATTATTATTATTATTACCTGGCTAGCTACTTCACCTGTAGTTATCATTATTATTTATATTATTATTACAGTTATTATTATTTTTACCTGGTTAGCTACTTCACCTGTAGTTATCATATCATTATTATTTATATTATTATTACTGTTATTATTATTATTACCTGGCTAGCTACTTCACCTGTAATTATCACTTTAACTGACCCTTTAGTGACTGCTTCACTCAAGATTGCACCACAAAATACCAACTCACTAGGCATCTATTTTCTGGTTATGCAGTAAACGCACGACATAAAAGGTATTTTTACGACATTTCGTATTATAAATAAAATACTATTTTATAGCCAAAAAAGTGCTCAGATTTTTAATTAACTTTTTATTAGTAAAAAATAAACATTTTCAAAGTTTTTTGTGTTTCATAATAAAGACGCAACTTTTTTTATGGCGTAATTATCAATTATTGAAATTAACATACTTTTTTATCCATTTTTTATAGTTTTTGTATTGATTTTATTGGTAATTTTATTTTAATATGTATTTCACAACTACTTTTTTATTTCTTTTTATTTAATGCATTTTTTGTATATTTAAATTTTTATTATATTATGACTTTTTATATTCCTTGCGGAGTTATTTTTTGGTCCTGTTTCTCAACTTTGAATGATAAATTGAAACAATTGGTGCAACTATAGGGTGTGTACGCATGACGTCATTCTGAGTGCTTGTCGATGCTCTTCTTGCGCAATGAATAACATTGCTCAGTATCGGACAAACCCAGTTTTTGACTATTTTCTTTGGAAAATTAGTTTTTTTTTTTTTTTTTTTTTTTTTTTTTTTTTTTTTTTGTTTTTTTTTTTGCATACTTGAGGTACTAATTCAACCTGTTAACAACATCAATGCTCTCAAAAAATTGCGAAGTATTTTTAAACTTGCAAAATGTGCCATTTTCCTATACCGGCGAATGTTATTTAGTATTCACTTATGACGTCGACTTTAACATGAAAGAAACCACCCTATATTATATTAAAGGGGTAGGTGACCGACTGATATCTCGCAAACTAGACGGTCGCTAATTATGATATTAACACAAAGTAAAGAAGAAATGTTACTTAAAAATTTAGTTACGTAAAACATGTGAAAACACGATCAAATATTTAAGTCATTTCACTTTAAAGATAAATGTAGAAATTCAAATTGTAGTGGCAAATTTTACTCAAATTATACCTTTTTTTTAAGTTAAAAATATATTTTTAAACTTTTTTCGGAACAAAAAAGTAATAATAATAATAAAAATAAAAAAATTAAAAATTAAATTTCTCAAGTTTATTTGAAAATTAGTGTTTTTTTGTTGAAAATAAATAATGTACAATTTTTTTTTTCTTCTTTTCAAGTCCAAGTCGGTCACCTTCTACTTTAAAATAATTGAAGTAAACGCATTTAATAATTGCACTTTTCAGCTGTAAAATTATAAAATTTTAATTTAAATTAGCCACAAACATTATAAAAGAATTAAAAAAAAAAAAGCGGCATTTTATTATACAAATAATAATAATAATTTCATACAACACAAAATACATTACTGGAACTAGTAGTCTAATTTTATTTTTAATAAATTGGAAATAAAATTAATTAATCGTACAGCAGCATGTATGTAATAATAAAAGTTTGAAAAGTACAAAAAAATACGTGTATTAAACCACATTTGAAATAAAAAAAGTTGCGAACATGGGTATGTAGCGTGTAATACAAAATTAAAAACTGATTAATAACAAAATATGAGAAAGCTTTTGCGGAGTTGATAAAAAATTAATAAATCAATCAACAATTTGGGTTAAAACACGTTCACAGTTTTTACTACCGCGTTAAATTGACATTCTCTCTCTCTCTCTCTCTCTCGCCATATATTCCCAATGTAGAAATTCACTTATGTTTCACGCGGTATAACGTTTTTATTTTTATCTATCAAACATCGCAACAATTTTGTATCAATAAAATTTTATTGAGAGAGAGAGAGAGAGAAGAACATGATAATATAGTTGGAGTTTTCTAACACTTTTACTCATGTTATATTTGTAGTGCGTAAAAAATAAAAATACACTTCAAAAACAAAAATGTTCACCTATATACCTATTAACATGACGTCATAATGAATGCGCTTAAAGGCCATACTGGAGTAATATTACTAACATTGCTCAGCATATATAGGACAAACTTCATTTTGTCTATATTCTTTGAGAAATCAGTTAATTGTTATTTTATTATTATTTTTCTCACATACTTGAAATTCAAGCTATTAACATCATCAATGCTCTCAAAATATTGCTAAGTATTTTAAAACTGACAAAGTGTCATTTTCTTATGCACTCATGTTATTGAGTGATCCATCATGGCGTCAACTTTAACATGAATGCATAGACAGAATAAATAAATGAATGGCTAAAAACATAAATAAATAAATAAATAAATAAATAAATAAATAAATAAATAAATAAATAAATAAAAAAGTAATAATTTCGTCTTTATAAAAAAGAAAAAAAAAAAAGAAGTATAGAGAAAAAAACACAATTTTTGAAGGGTCGAGGTTTAAGCCAGTACCATAAATTGTACAATATTAAGTCAGTAGCGTTGTATTTTGCTAGTGTATGATATAAGCCTGCAATGTTCGACGAATAGTTTGATTATTATCTTTACTCCTTCAAATATTGAGTTACATTGGAATGTGTGCGCAAAGTTTGAAGCACTTTTATATTTTGGTTCATTCTTTTACAATTTTTTAATTTGCATTTCGCACCCCACAATGGAGCTTACCGGTGTACTTTAATTTCTTTTTTTATATAACTATTTAGTGAGAAATGTGGACGTAACCATCTAATTGACCACTTGCAATGAACGAACTTTTTAAAATAATTTGAATAATTCTTAATGCATTTCTTATGTAAAAAATCGTTTTCACTTACTTGCTGCAACAATTAAAATCATTTTATTGCACGTGGTCCATTGAAGTGAAATATTGCGAAATGTGGTCTAAATTTACAAAGCATAATTATAAGAAGAGAAAAAGTAACACCATACTATTGAACTACTGAAATTATTTTTACTAAATAAATGTCCTAATTTATTTTTGTAATTGATTTGTCAATGTTATTTCATTGATTGTGTTGATTTCCAATAAAACTAATATTTTTTCATTTAATTTTTTTTTTGTTTTTACTTTTTTACATATTACAAAAAATTTCAGTTATTTTTGTAATTGATTTGTCAATGTTATTTTATTGATTGTGTTGATTTCCAATAAAACTAATATTTTTTCATTTAAATTTTTTTTTACTTTTTTACACATTACAAAAAATTTCAGCAGCCTTATTGTTTTTTTTTTTATTATTATTATTTACACTTGCTGTTTTTTATATTATGATTAGTTAATTCAAAGATTCTTTTTTTTTTTTTTTTTTTTTACTTTTTTTTTTTTTTTTTTTTTTTGTAACAGCTACCTATGATAACATTTTCACCATCAGATAAGACAAAAATTATTGAAATTAACATGGGCTCTTATGGGACTAAAACTTTAAAAAATTAATTATATAGTATAAAATCATGGTGAACCCTCAATTTTTTAAAGATACCTTAAGTATCACTGCGCAAAATTTCAAGATTTTTCATTTTTTTTACCACTTTGTAGTCAAATCCTGCAGTACCTAATTTAGCGCCTTACATTAAAAAAAAAAAAAAAAAAAAAAAAAAAAAAAAAAAAAAAAAAAAAAAAAACTGCTGCACTGAGGTCAGAAAAATTTATATAAAAAAATACTTACGTGTTTTAAGAAAGCTCAATATATTTTTTTTGATGATAAAATAATAATAAAAATAAAAAGCACATAAAATATTATAAAAGCCACGAAAATATAATTTACAATGCTTCAAATATCAAGTAAAAAATATAAAAAAGTAGAAAAAAGTGATTGACATAAAGTTGTGTCTCCAATCGTCACGCTAGTCGCGGCTAAAAATACAATTTTTATTTCCAAGTCATGTCCATAATTTGAGCGTCATAAATCACCTACCTCCACCTGTGATAACAGCGACATTAACTCGATATTGAAATTAACATCGATTATTTCTAGGCGAGTATCTCACACCATTAGTTTTAATTTTATACCCAAGATATCCAGCAGATTTTGTAAAGTTTATTCATCTTTGGATTTAATTAATAAAACTCGATATAAAATTAACATCGATTATTTCTAGGCGAGTATCTCACACTATTAGTTTTAATTTTATACTTAAGATATCAAGATGATTTTGTTATGTTTATTCATCTTTGGATTTGGCATAAAGGAACAATCCAACTGAATAGTATATTATTTATGACAAACGTAGTTTTTAGCTATGTTATTTGAAAAATCAGCTATTTTTTGTTTATTATTATTTTTCTTGCATACTTGAAACACTAATTCAACCTGTTAATTTATTCGCTTGATGGAATAAATAAATAAATGAATAAATACATCAGTAAATAGAGGAATAGTTCAATAATCAATGAACACACAATTAATACGAATATATGAATGAATGAATGAATGAATGAATGAATGAATGAATGAATGAATGAATGAATGAATGAATGAATGAATGAATGAATGAATGAATGAATGAATGAATGAATGAATGAATGAATGAATGAATGAATGAATGAATGAATGAATGAATGAATGAATGAATGAATGAATGAATGAATGAATGAATGAATGAATGAATGAATGAATGAATTAATGAATGAATGAATGAATGAATGCGAGTAAATAAACGATTGACTCATTGAATGAATGCAAAATCAACGTGGTGGTGTCTAATTCATGGATACACTCGAAAAAAAGTGAATATTACTTTCAGTTATTACGAATCCTAACTTTAATCACTTTTAAGTTATTATGAGCAGCTAAAATAATGCATTTTAGCAAATTATTAACAATAGCTATTTTAACTTGTTTTAAGATTTGTTAAACTATTTTAAGTTAAAATAGCTATTGTTAATAACTTGCTAAAATGCATTATTTTAGCTACTCATAATTTAAAAGTGCTTATCTTAAAGGCGTAGAACACCTTGAACAAAAAAGTTGCGTAATATCCTAACAAACCTGAAAATCAATGTTAATTTGGCTGGAGTCATTTATTTCTAATTTATTTTCCATTCACAAAATGCCGCTGCCGGTCACTGACGTCACGGCTCGCCTGGTCCACGCGCAAGTAAACCGGGCGAGCTGTTACGTCAGTGACCGGCAGCAGCATTTTGTGAATGGAAAATAAATTAGAAATCAATGACTCCGGCCAAATTAACATTGATTTTCAGGTTTGTTAGGATATTACGCAACTTTTTTGTTCAAGGTGTTCTACGCCTTTAAATAAGTTAGGATTCGTAACTGAAGTAATGGACCAATTGTTGGAGTGTAAGGTACGTATGATAATTATCAATCTAGTATTCCAAATGATAAAAAATAAGTACGAGAACTTTAATGAAACATCCCTCAAAGTTGGATCAATTTCCATGTAGAAAAATGAAAGGAACATTTAAATTTGTTAAGCCACTTTAGTCGATATTTGCCGCATGCATGCAAGTCCACTTTTAATTTATGTAAATTACTACACGAGATATCTTAATTAGCAAGCACGTAACTTAATACAAATCGGACGGCAATCTAAAACAATAAAGTCATTTTATATACATATCAATCATTTCATTCAAATAAGAAATTACGTCACTTATGCTGATTTTTATGTGCATTTTAACTGCTTTTCATTGAAAATAGATTATGTATACATGTATATGTCAAATATAATTGCATTGCTATATTGTAGGGCGCAAATGTTATTATTTTGTAATAACATAAGTAATTCAGGTATTGCAAGCATTTTGTAACATTCTTGTAGCTTATTAGGAGCTACAAATAAAGCTTTGATAATGAGCTTTGAAGCTTAGTTTGCTATTAAAAATAAAAATTAACATTTTATGACATTTTTTAAAATAAAATGTGTATATCTGACAAAAAAAAAAAAAAAAAAAAAAAAAAAAAGGCTAACCATGCAGTTTTTTTTTTTTTTTTTTTTTTTCAGCAGCCAAATTATTGTTTAATTTTTGACCAATACTTTGAAGAATCTACATAAAATGTATAATAAAAAAAACAACTTCTTTCAACTGAATTCCTAAATGAAATCTCTCAAATTTCATCCAAATCTGCACATATGGGACATTTTCACGATATTTTACCAATGTAAAAAAAGTCGATAAATATTTAAAACGTTGACTTTTATGATAATAAAGCGTCTTGTCGAATCGTGTTTCAAAAAAGTGAAATATTCTCCGAGAGCCACGTTTGTCATTTCTCGATCGATTTTTCTTAAATATAAATTCAACCCAAATGGCTTTTAATAGAAATTTTATGACACAAAACGGCTGCAACTTTTTGTCTTGCGCACCAAATTTACTTCTATTACCTACTTTATATATTGTACACTGGAAAAACTACAGTCTACTGACCAGGTTAGCTTAAAGGCATAGACCAGAAGAACATATTTCCATGACAAAATACTTGATGGGACTTACATAAATTAACATTAGTTTGTCTCAAAACTGCAAAACTGCAGCAGTGATCACAAAAATTAGACTTATGCAACCTGCACAACTATTTTTCGCATGTTTCTGACGTCACAAACAGAAATTGTCATGCAAATTGCATACTTTACAATATTTTCACGCTCTCTTGTGGTAGGGCCACATTTACATTCTGCTAAAAATTGTCATCAGTTTTGTAGATCTTATTTTGTATTCAATTATTTAAAAAGCACCATACTGTTGTGGTCTATATGCCTTTAATGGGTATAAATAACTACAGGTGAAGTAGGTAGCCAAGTATTAGCTGCACAACTAGACTTTAGTTTTTATAGTGTAGCAAGTACTTTATGAAGCTAAATCGATAAGCGATATATAACGTGGTTAAATAACCTTATTATTGCCACTTTTTTACTATTAAATCATTTTTTTTTAAATATATATATTATGTGTTCGTAAAGTACGCCGTAATGTACGTGCGTTAATTTGTGAAAAATATGAAACCGAGATTTTTTTTTTAAGAACAATATTATATATACTTGACAGTGAAATTTGAGAAAACTGTGCTGCAGTTAGCGCAAGAAAAAAGATCTATAAAATTTTAGATAAACTTATCCACATTAAAAAAAAAAAAAAAAAAAAAAAAAAAACTCAAATAAAAAAACAATATAAATGAAATTATTATGGCTAAAGCCAAAGGTCCAAAAATACATCAGGAACACATCAACGTATCAAACTGTACCTTTACGTGGGGCCAGTTGTGAATTAGGACCGGATAAGTGGGACTCACCTAGAAACAAAAGAAAACACAAATTAAACTGAGGCAATATTTCCAAATATACACACAGTTGACAATTGTCTTCAAAAATGAAAAACATTAAAATAAAAATATTTGACATTCGCTCAATTATAACGTCTAAGGCTACTTCATAAATAAACAGCAGCAAAATGTCAATTATTAGGTTATTACAAATTATCTATTTTAATTAATTAAGATCTAATAAATTACGTAATAAGATTAATAAATAAGATTATAAATTAATAATTAAATAGGATTAATGAATTTAATTAAATTAAAATGTAAATCGTTAGAAGTTATTTATTTTAATAGCCTGTGATGGCTTGAGTCCTGACTATTTACAAATGTTTATAATAAAAAAAAAAAAAAAAAAAAAAAAAAAATACAATTATATAATAAATTTTATTTTAAATTAGAATGTTGTTTTTAGAAATGAACTAATTTTAGTGAAATTTTGTTAATAATTTTTTAAAATAATTTACATTATATTTGTGTAACACTTTTAACTTTTGTAAGTGACTGTACTGTTAAACAGTTGGGTTAAATTGAGAGGTTGTACGCCTCATTTAGCCCAATAAAAGCCGTTTATTATTATTATTATTGCTATTGAGTTACACAATTATTTCTTTTTCTGTTATTTTATTAATTTTTTTATTTTTGTGAAGTATGAGATATATTTGAAATGACAAAATACAGAAAGTGACTACAAAACAAAGTTAACATTTTTACTTCAAAAACAAACAAAACAAAAACAAAATTATTTCACATTTGCAAATAACAGCTACGGGAACTTAATAATAAAAAAATGTATTTAGGTAAATTATTAGAAATTGTCCATTTTAATGCATTTATATCTCATAGCATTCACAACTGCTTAAAATATGAAGAAATGATAAAAAAAATAAAAAATAAAAAGAACAGTGTACCGTACACTATTTTAGAGTTCATGACGTATACAGCTTACAGGATAATGTAAAAAAAAAAAAAAAAAAAAAATGCATAAATATAAACTTTTTTATTTTTATTTATTATTATTATTATTTTTTTTTTATAACTTTTGATTATATTTTATTTTGTATCTTTTTTTTTTTTTTTTTTTTTTTTAGTTATATTTAAAATAGTAAGCCGATAAAAAGTCCGGTAAACAAATGACAAAATGTCAACCGCAAGTGGCAAAATGAAGAATTAGACAAATATAGAAAAGATGACAATTTTCAGACGATGCAAATAAGACAGCAGACTTCAATCAATTTTATTCACTTTCAGCAAACTGAAAACTGCTACCTTTCTCCAGACATGGATTGTAAAAAATAATAAATGATCGACGTAATTGGTGCTGCATTGTTATATTGTAGAGCACAGATATTGTTATTTTGTAATAACATAAGTAATTATACTCAACATAATCATGTGATCATATGTATCCACATGACGTCATATTTATTGCATTTGGACGCCATACTGGAGCAATGAATAACAGTGCTCAATATTTGTCTCGCATACTTGAAATTGAAGCTATTAACAACATCAATGCTCTCAAAAATATTGCACAGTATTTTTGTATTTTTAAACTGATAAAATACCTTAGTCCTTCCTGAACGTTTTTTTTTTTTTTTTTTTTTTTTTTTTTTTTTTTGAAGTATTTGGGAAATATTTGAAATATAAAAAGTATTCAAAAAGCTGGAACACAAAGTGAAAATTTGTCTTTCGAAACGAAATGTTCTAAATAAAATAAAAAGAAATGCACATTCGCTATAATTTCGGGGATATAAATAAAAACGCTGCTCAGGTAAATTATAAGAAATTGATCATTTTAATATAATTCCATTGCTTAAGGCGGTAAATCAGCTACTACGGGATTTGACTACAAAGTTGTAAAGAAAGAAAAATGTGAAATTTGCACAGTGATACATTAGGATAAGATATCTTTAAAAAATGTAACAAATTTGAGCGGTCACCGTGCTACATTGAAATTATGATTTTTTGAAGTTTTAGTCTCATAAGAGCCCATGTTAATTTGATTAATTATTTTCTCTCTTATCTGATGGTCACGGGTTCTGAAAATGTTATCATAGGTAGCTGTTACTGTTAACTTTCAAATGTCATCATAAAATATAGCACTTTTATTTTTAGATTTGGAGATACAAGCCATCTGAATACAATCTTTAATTAATTCCAAATATGTATAAGTGATGAATTAAAAAAAGCACAGTGTTTTAGTTATTATTATATATGTATATATTTTTTTTTTGTGTGTGAGTTATATTTATAATAGTAATCCGATGCAAAGTACGCAAAACAAATGACAAAAAGTCAACACAAGCGGCAAAATAAAGAAATAGAAAAAAAAATATATATATATAATTTTATGAAGATGCAAATAAAATAGCAGACGTCAATCAATTTAATTCACTTTCAGCAAACTGAAAATTGCTATTCCTTTTTCAAGGTATGACAAGTAATGTATATAATAAAAAAAAATAAATGAAGTAATTATTGCTCAACATAATCATATGATCATATATATGCGCATGACGTCATATTTAATGCACTTGGAGGCCATACTGGAGTAGTGAATAACATTGCTCAGCATAGGACAAACTTTGTTTAAGCCAATTTTCTTTGGGAAATCAGTTAATTTTTTTGTTCATGTTATTTTCCTCACATTCTTAAGATACTAATTCAATATATTTACAGCATCATTGCTCTTAAAAATATTGCATAGTGGTTTTAAACTGGCAAAATGATTTATTTTCCTATGCCTGCCATGTTATTGAGTGATCCAACATGGCATCGACTTTAACATGAATGCAAGCATACTGTATGACAATTTTGCAGCTATTAAAACTGAAAAACTAAAAATTGATATTTGAATCGAGTTGCTATAAAAGCTCTACATTTTTATTTCAGTTAAAAAGTGCGCTGCTGAAATGCCGTGAAATGATATTAAAATTTGCATACGCTATAGCAGCTCCACACGCTGCCCGAATTTTAATTACAATATTTAAATTAGCAACGTAAACATAACCATGTTTCTCACACAAAAAAGTTGCATATTTAACTGGAACGACGCCGCCTAATGAATTGTGTTAGAAAATTAATTTTTAAATCTTGCAATCGTAATCTAACAGCAAATAAAAAACTTGACTTTGCATGCTTACTTTATATCTACACTGACAAATATTTTAGCTACCAACTTGCCAAGCTTTACTACACTCAAAAAACATTTATGTGCTGTCTTTAAAGGAATAAACCAGAAAAAAAAGTATAAGCATTTATATCACAAAACACTTGATGGGACTTAAATAAATAACTTTAGTTTGTCTCAAAACCCATCTGTGGCTCCGTAGCAGTGATCAGAAATTTCGATTTATGCAACCCACACAACATTTTCATACTAATTTTTGCATGTTTCTGACGTCATAAACATGAATAGTCACGCAAATTGCATAATTTACAGTATTTTCACGCTCTCTCGTGGGGCTACATTAACATTCTTGTTAAAATTGTCATCAGTTTTGAAGATCCTATTTCGTGTTTATTTATAATGTTGTTTTATGTGGTCTATGGCTTTAAGGTGATAAATCAGCAATTTCAAGGTTTGACTAAAAAGTTGTAAAGAATAAGAAATGTGAAATTTTGCACAGTGATACATTAGGATAAGATATCTTCCAAAAAATGGAGGTAAATTTTAAATGATGATTTTTTAAAGTTTTAGTTCCATAAGAGCCCATGTTAATTTCAAGCCAACTACAACCCTCATGTTAAATTATGTAATTTTTAGGGGGGAAAAAACATTTTTTAAAGAAACTTTCAATAAACTGATAGTAATATAAAAAACGACAAGGCAAAGTGTAAAAAATACTAAGAAACAAAATCTATAAGGTTGTTATCAAATTTTTAATAAACTAAAAAAAAAATATTAATAAATAAAAAATTGTTAGTTTTATTGAAAATCAATACAATCAATAAAATAGCATTGACAAATCAATTTAAAAAGTAAATTTAGACGTTAATTTAAGAAAAATTATTCCAATAGGCAGATAATTAATTTTTGCATTATCAATAAAGGGTCTTATTTTTTCTCTCCTTATAATTATGCTTTGTAAAATCATTCCATATTTCGTTTTAAGAGGTGATCATTAGATTTGGAAATGTTATGTTTATAGCTTTTAACTCTTGTGACATAAAAAAAAAAAAAAAAAAAAAAAAAAAAAAAAAAAAAAAAAAAAAAAAAGTGACGCAAGGGTTATACGTAATAAAATTGCATAAATTGCAATAGAGATAATTTTTATACTAGTAATTTTTTTTCATATTTTAAAACAAAATAATAGAAGACAATAATGTTCAGTACATACAATATTATTAAAAATATTGTAACTATGTATTTAGCGTTCAAAAAATACGTTTTTTTTGTTTGTGTTTTTTTTTTTATTATTTTTTTTTAAATTTTGTTTTCTGTAGTGTTACTATAAAATAAACTGATATGAATCTTTTTTGCTTAGAAACCTCAAATGCAAAGAGAAGTAAATTGATGGAAAATGATTTTAAACATTATGACTAAAATGCAATTATTTGATAATTTTATTAAGCTAGACGAAATTGCCATATGACATTTGTAACATTTGTTGCTAAATTAGAGCTCTCACCAGACATTCACATTTATTGTAGCCAGTATTTACATTGATTGTATTGATTTTCAATAAAACTAACATTTTATATTACAATTATTTCATATATTATATAAATAATTTATTTAGACAAAATTTCAAAAAAATAATTTCTTAACTAAATGCAGCTGATAGAAACGAAAAAGAAAAAAAAAAACGCAGTAAAGTTTGATTTCTGCACTTTAATTTCAGTTGCAGCTTGGATTTTTTATTTATTTTCATTTTTAAATATGACCAAAATATTGAAGCCCTTGTCAACTTACTTTTTCATAATTTAGAATACTAGACTGATAATTACCATACCTTATTATCCATGAATTAGACACCATCACGTTGAGTTTGTAATTATTTTCATTTATTTTTATTTTGACGGTTATTTCACGTATCTGACGTCACAATGTACCGATATGGCCGTGATAGGGGTAAAGAACTTAAGGGAGGGGCTTAAATTTATCACGTGACCAGAACGGTGACTGTGATTGGCGGCGGTACATCGTGACGTCAGATACGTGAAATAACCGTCAAAAAGAAAACAAATATTAATAAATACAAAATCAATGTGTTGGTGTCTAATTCATGGATAATAAGGTATGGTAATTATCAGTCTGGTATTCTAAATGATAAAAAAGTAAGTTGACAAGAGATTTAACCCTCTTGCCGTTTATATAATATTGTGTTTTAAAGTATTAAATAAAATAATTGTAACAAAAATCGAGTTCCTTGAAGTGTTGTAATATTTGATTATAAGTCCAGTCAATATTTCACATTTTAATATTTTGATTTCTAAAATTGTTTTTACATCAATTGAAAGCTAAACATGACATTTCAAGTTGCAATTACGAATGCCCTTCAGGATTTCTGTTGATTAAACCATAATTACAACACAAAAACTCAACTGTATTTATAATGCAAATCCTAATCGACTAGGTTAACTATAATAATAATTATTTTAATTAAATAGTAATTTAAAAGTGAAATACAGTTTTTTCAACGTTATTCTATTGACTGTATTGATTTTCAATAAAACTAATACATTTTTAGTAGAGATTAAAGTTTAGATTCTAAAAATGTTGTGCAGGTTGCATAAGTCTTGGTCCTCACTGCTACAGTTGACATGTTATTTATGGAAGTCACATCAAGTGATGCCAATGTTTTCTTCTGGTCTATGCCTTTAAAGGCGTAAAACTGTTTTCTCTTCGTCTAATCATTAAGTAAATCAATTAATTACAGATAAAATAATAATAAATTTAAAAAATGCATTACAACTTTGAACAAAATTTGAATTCTTAACTTGGTATTAAAGAGAAAAAGAAATTAAAATATATAGCATTATTAATTAATTATTAGCACCTTAATAAAAATTGATTTTAAAATGTTAGTTTGATTGGCAATCAATGCAATCAACGTAAATACTGGCTACAATAAATGTACGACTACAAATAGAGTTTTAACTTAGCGAGAAATGTTGCAAATAATTTGATACTGCAGTTTTGTCGCTGCTAACAAATGGAACAATTCAATTTCTATCATGCAACTCTTGCAAACACATTTTTATTCCACATTAGATGTGTTTGATTTCTCACTTTGAAATTTCACAGCAAACAAGCTGATATTGCTATATACACAATAATTTAACAATTCAAATACAGAAAAAAAATAATAATAATAAATAATAAAAAAATAAAACTAATAATATAAAAAAAAAAAAAAACTAAATTTCTCCCAGTTTTTGTGAGAGAAATTTATAAACGAATAAATGTGTCTACATTTCTCCCAATACTAGTTCAAGCGGATACAGTGTAATTAACAATGTAAAGTCAACTGTGATTGGCTTGTAGGTTTATAACACGCTCTCTGATTGGTTTAGCACCGCGAATGCAGCTTTTAGCGGGCCCGACCTTGTTTTGGCCAGAGTGTAGTATAATTCAACAATTGAAATTAAAAAAAATAAAAAGAAAGGTATCCAGAATATAGGTACATTGGTTCCTACCCGCACTGCCTGTGATTGGTTAACGTGGTTCACCGCTAACTACTATTATACAAGACGTACAAATTATATTTCAAGTTTCCTTGTACATAACATTATAAAACAAAATAAACTTTCGAAAAGTATTCTCTATTCGCAGCCACAGTTTTCCTTATTTTCTTTTCTTTGGCCTTGCTTACGATTCTCGGCACGTTTTCTCTCTCTCTCTCTCTCTCTCTCTCTCTCTCTCTCTCTCTCTCTCTCTCTCTCTCTCTCTCTCTCATTATTCCCGACAGTTCCCACAAAGCTATATCAGAACCAAAAAAAGAATATTTCCGGAAATAAAGTGAGACATTAGCATATCAAAACATTACCCCACATTTGACAAAAACACAAAATTACAAAAAAAAAAAAATACGACTTTGAAAAATGAGTTTAAAAAGACACAAATAAAAGAATATATCTTGATAATAAAAAATGTAATAAAGCTTTCTGCAAACACAGTTTTCTAATGTTATTGTATAATTAACGGTTATGACGTCACTAAACTTTGAGTGATAAAAACGGAAGTGACGTCACGAAAGCATTCGACAAGAAAACACAAAGTTTGCCGTTGTACATCTGGACTTGTTTACATTGAATCCTAACGCTAGTGACGTCATAAACGTGCTTGTCGTTAGGCATTTTAAAGTGACGTTACAGCCGTTATTTCTACACTCGTTTTTTTTAAAAAAGGGGATTTTTTTTTTTTTGTATTTTTTTGTAAAGCACTCGAACTTTTTTATTTTGTTTAAAGTCGATAATTGAATTGTGCTGTGAATACTTTGCAGCTACTTCTATCATTTGTCAATAGGACCGCCTGTGATTGGCTGTAGCTCGCCTGTAACAACTATTGCACATCAGTACAGGTAACAACTATTGCACAGCAGGTAAAACACGATAATGGCGTCTTTTCACCTTCAAACTGCGAAATTTGTAGCGAGCGACAATTTCGCTACAGTTCAGTAACAACTATTGCAGCGCAGTACAGATTACTGCTATTGCAGCGCAGTATACAAGTAACTTCTATTGTAGATAAAGAACAAGACCGTCAAACAGGTAAATTTGTCAATTTAGTTGCGTAGTTCCCTCGCGAGCTGCGAGCCGTCAAGAAAGAGAAATAAATCAAATTATTTCTCCGAGAGAGAAAAACAAAAATATTTTACAACACTTTCTACTTTGAGTGACAAATCAAGAAATCAATTTCACATCAATAAATTTCCAACATTTTCACACGCAAATTTATATCTTATTTTATAAAAGCTGAATAGTCGAAGCAAAATCTCATATATTATAACAAAAATAATAAAAAAAAAAAAAAAAAAAAAAAAAAAAAAAGTGAAATGAGTGCCTTTTTTTACTTTATAAGTTTAAGCTATAAAGAAATATAGCTTTTCGGTTTAGCGTGCGGGGTGATGCGGGAAAAGCTAAAGGTCTCCTAATTTAACATTACGCTTATGATGGGGAAAAACAATGTTTTTGCAATTTTTAAGGGGAAAAAAATTTGGTACTCACTTTTTTTGTCATATTAATTACATTAAATAATCGTCGTAAAAAAAATATAATAAAGCATTTGTTTGCATTCATATACAAGTTGACGCCATTATGTATCATTAAATAACATGGGTACCATAGGAAAATGACTCAATTTGCCAGTTTAAAAATAGTTTGCAATATTTTCAAGAGGATTGATGTTGAATTACGTTATCAAGTGGGAGTTAAATAATAAAAAATTAAAGTGATTTCTTAAAGAAGTTCGTCCTATGCTGAGCAATGTTATTCACTGCTCCAGTATGGCTACCAAGCGCAATGAGAATGACTTCATGCAGATATACAGAGAACAATTTTGAAGACAATAAAAAATGTGCCGGCTACAGATCACTTTGCGAGTACATTAATTTTGTTAGCAAATAAAAAACTGGACCCATAACTCATATGGAACTTTTTAACAAGTTTCCTCTATATATACCACAGCATACAAAATTTATAGCAAGTTTATTTTTATGGGAAAAACCTTTTAAGTACATATTTTCTCAACTACAGCTTTTTTTTTTTTTTTTAAACTTATTAAAACTTTCAAAATGTGCGAGTGAATAAATTTAAAACTAACAAATTTCAAGCAAATATTTTCAATCAAATTTTATCTTTAAAATCTTTACGAATATTTTAATAAAGTTAAAAAAAAAATAATAATAAAAAAAAAGACTCACAAACTCTATGATGCAATTTGAAAGTTAACAGTAACAGCTACCTATGATAACATTTTCACCATCAGATAAGACACAAAATGATTATTGACATTAACATGGGCTCTTATGGGACTAAAACTTCAAGACATTATAATATAAAATATATTGAACCTACCCCCCCCCCTCCCCCTTTTTTTTGAGCATATTTTTAAGATATTCTACAGTATACCTAATGTATCACTGTGTAAAATTTCAGATTATTCTTTTTTTATAACTTTTTAGTAAAATCCCGCAGTATAGCATATTTACTGGCCGATTGCACTGGCTACACATCTGTTGTTTGAGTGTAGCTGTCATACTTGATATTTTACTTTGACAAAGTTAACTTACGGTACAAAAAAAAAAAAAAAAAAAAAAAAAAAAAAAGTCCAGATCAATGTTCAATTTATAAAATTGCAATAATTTTGCTAATGCAAAAAGTTGATTAAACTTTGCTCAAAGAGAGAAAATAAAATTGTCATATTTCACATTTGCTTTGAATACCTCACGTTTTTTATTATTATTTTTTGTTTGCTTGCTTGACCAATTGTTTATGCACAGAGGTCTCAGAGAGAGAGAGAGAGAGAGAGAGAGAGAGAGAGAGAGAGAGAGAGAGAGAGAGAGAGAGAGAGAGAGGGAGAGTCATGATGATTTATGCAATACTGTCTGAAAATGTAAAGCTTTCAAAGTAAAACATTGGATTTTAATAACATATCAACCTGAAAATTTTATTGAAAAATAAAATCATTTCTTTAATCAACTTTAACATATTATACAGTATTATATATTTTTCAAGGTAATAAAATGTATTAAAGATAAAAGTTAAAAACAAGGAAAACAAAATTATTATCATTGTTTTTGTTATTCAAATTCTTACAAAAAAAAATTAAAAAAAAAAAAAAATAAAAATTTCAGCTAATCCCTAATTTTTTTAAAGTTTTGTACTCGTACCCTGGAAAAAAATAGTGAAATGGGTGCTTTTTTCAGCTTTAACTTAGAACTGGTATGGCCGAGCTGGTATGGCCGAGTGGTGAAGGCAGCTGACTCGCAACTCTGTACTCCTCACCGAGTATAGGTTCGAGCCACTGCTAGGTGCGTACGTGAAGTGTGAGAGCACAACACGTTGCACGATGCATGTTTACATGCATTCCATGACGACGCACAGTATTCGGGAGGTGCATGATTAATGTGATTGCACCAACCAGCCTGCCTAGATGTTTCCACGGTTTCTCTAGGCTGTTATGGCGAATGCCGGGCTGTGTACTTAGGCCGTGGCCAGCCCGTGTGTGCTTTTCCATTAATTGGAAAGTCCTTACCTGTCGATAAGACAATGTCTTGACTGGGACTGGGATTGGTGTATAGCACGATAACACAATATGGCAAGCAAAAAAAAAAAAAAAACTATAAAGAAATGGAGCTTAACGGCTTTGTGCGCAGCGAGACGCGTGAAAAGCTAAGGGTCCCCTAATTTAACATTGAGCTTATATGGGGAAAAAACCTTTTTTTTTTTTTTTTTTTTTTTTTTTTTTTTTTTTTTTTTTTTTTTTTTTTTGAGAAAACTACTTCATTGATTTCAGAGATATTTGAATGAGAAATACTAGACATATACTTTTACATGTTTTAAGCCATACAAATTGTTAACGAATTTTTTAAACCGTTAACCTAGCTATTATTTGCCACTTTTTTTTACTGAAATAATTAATTTTATAATTTTTATACTGTAACTTGTGATATTAAAATAATTTATTTATAATTTTAAGCACAAAATATAATAAAGCATGATAAGAGAAAGAGAAAGAGAGAGAGCTAGAGAGAGAGAGAGAGAGAGAGAGAGAGAGAGAGAGAGAGAGAGAGAGAGAGAGAGAGAGAGAGAGAGAGAGAGAGAGAGAGAGCATATAGATAGGGGTAAATACAAAGACGACTCGCCCGCATTCATATTTTGTCATATATATTATTTGTACCATACATTACAGCCCAATGTAAAAGTGAAATGTTACAACAAAAAAGATGAAGATCGCAGTGCGTGTCCTCGCAATTGTTTTGTATTCTACTAAGCTACAACTACTGTGGTCAAATTACACTCCAGGTCAAACTAAAGCTGCACATTTGGACCACGTCGTACTTCATTATAACACAATTAAGTTCATCATTTTAGAGTAACTTTTGTTGGCTTTATGACACAATTAAAGGCATTGAATACATTCCAGAAAAAACATGTCTAATATCCTAACATACCTAAATATCAACGTTGATTTGACCAGTCATTGATTTCTATGCCTTTAAGGCCATCAGTTTAGTAACGTTATTTATTTTATTAATTTACGAGTAAATTAAAGACTTTTTAATTTTTTTTTTTTTTTTACTTTATTGAATATCATAAAAAATGTGGAATGAAAAAAACAAAAACATAATTGATGCTGTATTTCTGTCATTATAGCATAAATAATAGTAAATTAAAACAACATAAATAATTATGCTGAACAATATTATATTTATGCTATGTAACATATAGGTATTATGCAATATAGCAAAGATTATGCTGTACTATCAAATTGTGCTGCAAATGAGCTAGCATAATTATTAAGTGCAAATTTGATTTCTGCCACTTTATTGACAACATATCTATGTTATATAGACAAATAATTATGCTGCACAGCCATATTAAATATGATACTAAATATGAAATAATAAGGATGGCACTTTTTGCTATTATTTTTATTTTTTTTTTCAAAAGAGACAAACATAATAATTTAATTTAAATAATGTCATAGACAATATGAGTGACTTTTGAGAAAAGGTTTGTGGGCAGTTTTGAGTTGTGTGAGTGTGAGTGTGTGTGTGTGTGTGTGTGTGTGTGTGTGTGTGTGTGTGTGTGTGTGTGTGTGTGTGTGTGTGTGTGTGTGTGTGTGTGTTTGTGTGTGTGAGAGAGAGAGAGAGAGAGAGAGAGAGAGAGAGAGAGAGAGAGAGCAGGCCCGTATTTCACGTCAAAAGCATGTAGCCATAAAAGTCCAATATAAATAACACAAAACGAGCCCAAATGTTGTCCAATGTTGTGAAAAGTCTCTTTGTAAATCTGTGTGCTTTAACATTGATTTTTTGTTACATTTGGCCCGAGGTAATTACTTTACTATCATTCACCATCATATTATGGACACATACAAAACTTACTCGACTTTCATAACGATAATACAAGCTCACAAAAACCTTTTTTTTTTTCTTCATTTTTAATTTTTACCAAATTATTTCATTATATTATGTTGTACGCTGTACAGCAAAGTTATTCTGCAGCAAGTAAAGCAGTAGACGTCAAACATCATAAACGGTCGCGAATTACAATATTAACACAAAGTAAAGAAGAAATGTTACTTAAAAATTTAGTTATGTCAAACATGGGAAAACACGATCAAATATTTAAGTTATTACACTTTAAAGATAACATGTAAATGTGGAAATTTAAATTTAAATTTTTGTCAAATTAGATACTTTTTTTTAAAAAAAATATTAATAAAACTTTTTCGGAACAAAAAATTTACTCGATTTTATTTAAAAATTATAGTGTTTGTTTTATTAGAAATAAATCATGTACAAAAAAATATTGTGAAAATATAGTTCTTCTTTTGGCGATTTATGAACCAAGTCGGTCATGTTCTACGATAATTTGCAATGTTATAATTTGCACAATAACGGCAGCAAAAGCAGCAAATTCTCAAAATTAAATTTTCTAACTTTTAATAGTCCTTCATATATGAGAAAAGTAATTTCATCAAATGTGCAAACATTATTCATATTTAACACAAATTCAATTCAACTTTGGCTAACACAATTTCTCTCTCTCTCTCTCTCTCTCTCTCTCTCTCTCTCTCTCTCTCTCTCTCTCTCTCTCTCTCTCTCTCTCTCGCTGGCCATATTAAAATTACATGTGTTTAAAAGTTACTTTTTGCTCGGGATGGAACTTCGGCTTTGGAGAGGCAGGTCTGAAAAATTTACGCTCTTTACGAGAGAGAGAGAGAGAGAGAGAGAGAGAGAGAGAGAGAGAGAGAGAGAGAGAGAGAGAGAGAGAGAGCAAAAAGTTTAGATTACTGGCTCTCTCTCTCTCTCACTATATATGCAAACACTGAATAACTTAAAATCATGCTAACCATATTTATCATCCATTTTTAACCAAACGTAATTTCACAAATAAATAATTAATTTCTCACTTATGTTTTAATATTTTATATTTCTGACTTTTTTGTTCTAGTTTTTAATTTATTATATACATAATTATTTATTTACACGTTTGTCTATTAGTTGTTTGCATATTGATTTGTATTGATGGGGTGATTTATATATTATAGTTTGTTGTGTAAAGTATAGTGAGGCTCAATTACAGTGATTGGCTGACCAACAAAATAAGACACATTCATTGGTGGATCTTGTTTTTTGAGCCGATAAAAGTGAGTCACATGTTGAGCATACAACTTTTTTTTTTTTTTGTGAAGTTTCGTTCATTTTTATCAGGTCCAAAGTTCTAAACGAAGAAATAACAATGATCAACCATACATATAAACGTAGTAAACAGGTAATGACGTCATGATCAGATGTTTTTAACAAAGCCAAAATTTCAAAGCTGGCTCCAGAGTTGTGTATAGAACGAACTTCTATTATGCTTGTGCGTTTTAAATTGAAACATGTGACAAAATATCACTTCCAAACAAACATGTAAAATTGTGCTCGCAAGTCGTTCGCATGCACCCCTATTTAGGCTGGTTGCACTGATATTTCAGAGCAGCCATTGTGTTGGTAAGGAATACATAGGCCAGCATAGGAAGAACGTCATTTTTATGTTTTTAATAGCAAAAGAAGCTTCAAAGCTCAATCAAAGCCTTATTTCTATCTCCTAGTAAGCTACAAGAATATGAGAAAAATTTGTTCAGTTGAAATAAACTCTTTGTATGTGAAAAGTTAGGAGAAATGATGTTTCCCCTATGCTGGACAATGTATTAGGCACCACAAACATGGCGACAAAGCGCAAGGAGTCTATTCCTGTACCCCTCCGGTTAATAATATAATATTGTAATTTGTACCAATATTTGCAGTTGCTAAGATGTAGTGGAGCTAGCTAGGGTAGATATGTAAAACATCGCAAGAAAGCAAGAAACACCAACTTTTAGCGAGAAGCAAAAAATAAACAACCAAATGCTTTTTATGTTGCTGCTTACAAAACTGTATCTCTCTCTCTCTCTCTCACACACACACACACACACACTTGCAAATATGTTTCTATATCGAAGGTCCATGCGTATATTTAAAACGTGCCACTAGACTCAATACATTCAATACAAAGTATTCTCTCTCTCTCTCTCTCTCTCTCTCTCTCTCTCTCTCTCTCTCTCTCTCTCTCTCTCTCTCGCTCCCTCGCACTCTTTTGCTTTGTAGCTTTAAGCTTCTTTGGAATTTTCTGTGTTAAAAAAGGAGGACAATTTACTTGCGACATTCTTTGCTTGCAGTTTGTTTAGCACAGCCTCGTTCGTTTTATTTGCTCAGAGCGGACAAATGGAGCATTGCATTCACTTTACATCAAATTGAAATGAGTTTATATATTACTTAAATTGACTAGCAACCTCTTCTAAATAAAACTGGCACTTTTTTTTTTCGCCTTTCAAAATTGATAAGATATCATAACATGGGTCACATTTCAGGGAATCAGGAAAAAAAAAAAAAAAAAAAAAAACTTTGATAGGTGATTGGATGGCGCGGCAATAAGTTGTATTGATATAGCTTGCTCTCTCTCTCTCTCTCTCTCTCACATACAGACAGCTCAATAATAGAGATATAAGCAAAACAGTTTTGCATGTTCACAAATATTTCGCTATAGCGTGTTGGTGTTTGCCAAGTATCTCTTACTTCAAAATAAGAAAGAACAAAAAAAAAAAAAAAGAACTGAAAATGTTTTAAATTTTGACATTGAGTGTGTTTCTAAGCATGTGAATTCCTCCACATCAAATATTTTCTAAATTTATAATACAAATATTTTTTAAACATTTTCTTTCTTAAAATGTCCAATTTTACAAGAATTTGAAGACAGTTTTTCACTTTTTTTTAACGGGACGCTGAAATTATTTTTAATTACAGGTGAAGTAGGTAGCCAGGTAAAACAAGCCAATATTTACCTGTGCAAATCTGTTTTCTCCGTGTCACGAGAGGTAAAAGACTTGATTTGATAGAGAAATAATTTCGTTACAAAATACTCAAAGTAACAAAGCGATCTCAAATTGTTATTACAAAATAAATATAAAATAATATATCATGGAATATTACGATCTATAAAACTGGCAATATCTGCAAATTGAATTTTCAATCAAATTGGCAGACGTAAGCAACTTTTTAATTTTAACGGAATATCACAATTTTCATTTACTTTGCAACTTTATTTTGATAGCTAGAAATGTAGAGGGTGGGAGAGAGAGAGAGAGAGAGAGAGAGAGAGAGAG
>OX439133.1:691571-738292 GCA_949318235.1 Ecdyonurus torrentis
GAAGTTGTATCGGAAATACTCGATATAAAAAAACATTTCAATTAAAATAGTTAAAAGTGTAATAAAAAGTAGTTAAAAGTGGATAAGCGATATCTTAAGAGGTTTTAATTAGTTAATTAGTAATCCAAGTGTGCAGTTAAAACTGATCATAAAATCAAGTCTATCTTTGGTCGCAGTTATATAGCCAAACGACAAATAAAAAAACTATACGAGAGAGTGAGAGATAGAGAGAGAGAGAGAGAGAGAGAGAGAGAGAGAGAGAGAGAGAGAGAGAGAGAGAGAGAGAGAGGAGAGAGAGAGAGAGAGAGAGAATGAGAGAGAAAAAATGTTATTGAGTGTTCTTTGGAAAAGTGCCAGATTAATCAACTGGGAGAGAGAGAGAGAGAGAGAGAGATAGGTGGAAAAGACATCTGTCCGCTGGCTTTTATTTTAATAACATTACGTTTGTTATCATCATTTCTTTTACTGTCATCTACTGAGAGAAGGAGGGAGGGTGGGAGGGAGGGAGAAACTTCATCATTTACTTTGAATTTCTTCACACCTATATATAAAAATGTAACAGCTTTAGTGAAAATGTAATCCAGCATTCGCCTTAACAGTCTAGGGGAACCGTGGAAATTTTTCTATAGATAATTTTATTTTCATATATTTAAAAAAAAAAAGGTTTTGATATTTCTTCGATATTTCTCCACCTTCAAAGAACTGTACAGTATAGCAACTTTGGTGCCAAAAAAAAAAAGTGTAGCATTCACCTCAATATTCAACAGAAATCATGGAAATTTTTACTATTTTGCATTTATTTTCAATTTTTCTATTTATTTATTTATTATATATTTTTTTTTTAATAATAAATTTTAGCCATATTTTAAAACATCCATTTCATCCTTCTCTTTCTTCCTTTATACACATTGTTAAACAAACAAAGAATACCTTATATTTTGTGTAACTATACAGTCCAGCATTTGCCATAATAGTCTAGAGAACCCGTGGAAATCATCATGTTTAATTTTAAATTAAAATGACATTTTTATTTATATGCTACAGCATAGAAAATGTGTAAAATAGCGCCATTTCCAAGTGCTCTGTGATTGGCTATCGCTCTACACCAGAAACAACCATTGTTTTTCTCAGTATTAGAATGTATACGCATAACATAATATACGACACCGATGCTAATTAATAATGATTTAAGTGCACATAATTATATAAAACGATAAAAATGACAATAAAGGCGAGCTTAGCTAATTAAATTGCAATTAAAAGCCACGAGCTCATTATCATAAATCTGTAACAGCGATGACAACTCAGCCAATATCAAATACCTCGTTCATCTTTTTTAATTACAATTTAAATACAATTTTAAATGAAACCTACAATTTTTTTTTGTAATTAAAAATCAATATGGATCAATAATTTAAAGAGGGTGGATTGATGTTGTATTTTGTGGTTTTTATTGTTGTTATCACGTCACTAATACCTTAACCATTTTTTATTTAACCATGCAATGCTGACCTGTCTTTTTTTTTTTCAATTAATAACATTGGTTTTTACATACACAAAAAAGTAGGTAATAATTATGTTAGCTCGATGCAGCAACCGTACAGTGATTAAATAGTAACATTTTCAGCATAAATTACTTATATTATTACAAAATAACATTTGTGCTCTAAATATAGCAATATTATAGTATAATTGGTGTTTTTTTTCTTCTTTTTTTTCCAAGAAAATATTAGTTTTGTAATGAATTGTATTTTTATTAAAATGTGATGTATTTTATTGGAATTTAATCGGGCAAAAACTAACAACGGAAAGTAAAATACAATTTGTTAAATTGCTGGCTTTAATTTTGCAATCAAATCAACTATCGGGTGAATTATCTCATGTTTTGTTTTTTTAAAGCAATGAAGGATACATAATTGAAGCTGCATATAAGTATGATTTAAAAATTTCATGTAAATAAAATAATTATAAACAGTGCATATAGTTTTAAAATTTTAAATTCTATATAAATATAAATGTTTGTTTGCAATATTTTTGGTAAATAATTAAAAGTTCGCAATTTGAAGAGTATTTGACTCGCATAGTCACTTTCACAAAGTATGAAATGGATTGTAATTATTTTTAACAACTCGTGTTGATATCAGTACGTTACCAATTGTGGTGTGATTGATAAAATTGGAGAAATTGGAAGCGGTCTTACCTGGAACACAAGGAAAACACATGTTAAGCAAACAATTTAAAAAAATAAAAATAATAATAATAATAAAACAAACAAACAAACAAACGTATACACAATGGATTATTTGCAATGGAAAAACTATTTAAAATAAAGTCAAACAATATCAATGCATTTCTTATATACAAAAATCTCTACATCGGAAATACGTCAAAAAAAAAAAAAAAAAAAACGAGCAAAAAAAAAAAAAAAAAAAAAACTTGGTCAATTTGAGCTTACGATAAGATTGTAAGTAGCAAAATATTTTGCTAGTGTAGTTTACAAGACTAAAACAATATTGCTGATAGATGCACGTACGGTTGCTATTCTAAAGTTTTCAGTTGGATTGTCGATTTATCACTGCCTCTCTCTCTCACACACACAATTCAGGAGCAATTTGTTCCTGCTATAGAACATGCTTTCGCTTTTTACATTTTGTCACCTGCAAACTTTTAGCGAACATCAGCGACAACTTATACGGGACAATAGCTCTCATTTGTAAATTTATAATAGCTGTTACTGACGATCACAGAAATCATCATAAACTGATGTCCCTAATAAAAATAACAAAGTTAGCAATGCAACTTAATTACTATTATCCAACAGAATTACTTTGCAAAAAAAAAAAAAAAAAAAAAAGTTTTTAGCATAATTATTAAAAGTTTGCTCAACTTGGAGTTATTTTCCACTCGTAATTGGCTATGCCACAAAATACCATTAAAAAAAAGTAAAAAATTGTGTTTTCAATGTTTAGTTTTTTTTTTTTTTTTTTTTTTTTTTTTTTTTTTTTATAAAATATAAAAGTTATAAACAAGCCGTCCTATATATTTTTTCTTGATATGCACAGAAAATAAACTACTAAATAAAATAATGATGTTGAAAAAACTTTAATAAAGTCAAATCTTTGAGGTTGAAAGTTCCTTCTCAAAATTATGAAACATCAAACAAGTTTTTTTTTTTTTTTTTTGCTTATTATATTTTTGTAAAAAAAAAAATATGAGTTTTATTTAAAATTTGATGTTTTAGAAGCCTCTACTTTGATTTTGGATTAAATATGGAAAAACGAAGCACAAATTAGTTTTTTTTTTAAATGACAATACGCAAAGAAGCACAAGAAATTGTCAAATATTTGCAAGGAAAAGTTTCTAACAATAATGACAACTTTATCAAATTATGTCTCGGTATGAAACGAGCCTCAAAAAAGGGTCATCTCTCTCTAATGTATACGAAATAGGGTGGTTTCTTTCATGTTAAAGTCGACGTCATAAGTGAGTACTAAATAACATTGGCCGGTATAGGAAAATGTCACATTTTGCCAGTTTAAAAAGTTCGCAATATTTTTGAGAGCATTGATGCTGTTAACAGGTTGAATTAGTACCTCAAGTATGCAAGAAAAAAAATAATGACCAAAAAATAGCTAATTTTGCAAATAAAATTAAAATAGACAAAAACTACGTTTGTCCTATGCTGAGCAATGTTATTCATTGCTCAAGAAGAACATCGAAAAGCATTCAGAATGACGTCATGCGAACACACCCTATATGCAATACTTTGTACAAATAGAAA
This sequence comes from Ecdyonurus torrentis, assembly GCA_949318235.1. Lineage (NCBI taxonomy): Eukaryota > Metazoa > Arthropoda > Insecta > Ephemeroptera > Heptageniidae > Ecdyonurus > Ecdyonurus torrentis. The sequence continues at coordinate 695,353 of OX439133.1, forward strand.
TGTTTAATTAATAATTATTATTTTTAATAATAAATAAAGGCGGCACATTAAGTAATTCTTTATATTTTGTCATTAAAAAGTCGCATTGTCAAAGTTGTTAATTTATTAAAAACCAAAAGTCAACAATGTATATTATTGTCCCCAGTGTAAACAATAGTTTTTATTGGCGCGACGCTTATTTCTATTTGTGTGTATGATGCTATGACTTGCAAATGAAGCTAGGGAATACACGCAGCACCTAGTTACATGTGTGGGTTAATTTGACCCACGTTTTGAGTCATTAAAAACTGCATTTATTTTGCTCTCTACACTTACAGAGCAAATGTCTAGTGACGATATGACGTCATTCTGAATACACGCAGCACCTAGTTACATGGGTGGGTTAATTTGACCCACGTTTTGAGTCATTAAAAACTGCATTTATTATGCTCTCTACACTTACAGAGCAAATCACTAGTGACATACACTAAATACACGTAATCTGATCGTCAAATATAACATTATCATCAAGATGAAATGTTACTGAAAAGTGAAGTTACATGCAGCAAATATTCAAGTTATTATACATTGTAAAGATAACATGTGCAATTTAAATTTTAGCGCCAACTTTTATGTCAAAGTAGAAACTTTTTGAAATTAAAAAAAAACATTAACTTTTTTTTTTTTAATTACTCAATTTCATTTGAAAATCATAGTAACTGTTTTGCTGGGTAAAAATAACTTTAAAAAAAAAAAAAACTTTGTTTTGACTATTTCCGCTCCGAGTCGTTTACCCACTGCCTTAATAAAACTCCTTAAAAAAAATAAAAAGTGATTTTGAAATCAAAAGTTTTCAAAAGTTTATTTGAAAATTTTAATATTTATATATTCATGCAGCTTTAGGGTGCAAATTTTAAGAAAAAACAAAAAAGTTGCTGATTTGACTAAATGAAAATGTTACTTAAGAGATATTTGTTTTAGTAGTGTAGATAGAAAAGTGAAGTAAAACATGAAGAGTTTATTTGGAGGTAATTCACTCCATTTAATGGCTCCTATTCTCAAAGTATATTGTTCATCACATTAACATTATTATTGTCATTATCGTGCGCACAGACGCCATATTGGAGGTTACAAAGTAGTTCATTTCCAAAATAATAACATTTCAATTTAAAATTATATTGTATATTTTGTCTGCATTTTATTTTTATAATAATATGTAAATCTAAAATTGTTTTCCTATGTTAGCAATGTATTGTAGATCACAAAGATGGCGGCAGTATGTTATACATATTAAGAGTAGGAGTGGATGGTCATTTTAAATAAAACTGACAATTTTAATTATTATTTTGTATCAAATTACTAATATTATTGACATTTTTTTAATTATTTTTTTTTTTTTGGAAAGAAAAAAAAAGTTTATAAATAATTAGTCTTGTCTGGTTTCCACACTTTTTATTCATTATGGCATTAATTTTTCCAATACAGCTTTACAGCTTAGTGTATAACATAAATATTTATGCACTTGTCAAATATTTATGCTATTTGTTATATAAATTAAGTTATTTCCATTTTGTAACAAATATTTAATTATTTTTAACAAATTGTTCAATAAATGTTAACAGCAAATTTACTTATGTTATTACAAAATAACAAAATATTTGGGCTCTATAGGGTGTTTGCGTATGACGTCATACTGAATGCGCCTTACTAAATCACATTAAAGGCATTGGAATCCAACACCGAAGCCATCCACTACGAGTAAGGGTGCCGGTCAGATTCTTCCCCTGGTGCTTTGGACTTTTATTTTTTTATGTATAGAGAAAACTTCATTACATGAATCCATCGCAAATGATATTAGCAAGAGCCAATAGCAGGATTGTTATATTTATATATGTATACTAAAAAATTTGTCCAGATGTCGCTGGACTTGTCAGTAGATACTTGTTCTGCTAGTGTATCTAGCCAAGACGTCGCTGGACATTTGTACTTTGTGTTTCGTCAGAAGATATTAGTTCTGACAGTGTATTGTGCCTAGTTACTAGATATTTGTTCTGCTAGTGTATCTAACCAAGATGTCGCTGGACATTTGTAGTTTGAAAGATAGCAAGCAATTTGTATTAAAGTGTCCGTGCTGCCTCCATTAGCAAGATTAACAAAGCATAAAGTCGACAATGGTATGTAAATAATATATAAGTAACGACCTTATCAACCAGATAATTACATTACATACAAATCCAGTTAAAAGTTTTTAATGTCATGGTTTCGATTTGATGGCCATGTTTTGTTATTTTGTCCCAAGACGTTTGCTTAATCAAACTGGACTTTTTATTTGTCCACTTTTAATGTGATACCTCGGCTATTGTTCACTATTTAATAGCTGTTAGCGGTGATCACGTCACAACTATCAAAACAGGGCAGCTATGTAGTTAAAGCCATAGACCACATAATACAACATGTGCTTTTTAATCATTAAACACGAAATGGGAACTTCAAAACTGATGACAATTTTTACCAGAATATGTTAATGTAGCCCCACGAGAGAGCGTGAAAATACTGTAAAGTATGCAATTTGCGTGACTATTCATGTTTATGACGTCAGAAACATGCAAAATGTTGTGCGAGTTGCAAAAGTCTAAATTTTCTGATCCCTGCTACGGAGCTACTTTTGGATTTTGAGACAAACTAAAGTTATTTATGTAAGTCCCATCAAGTGTTTTGTGATATAAATGCTTAGGTTTTTATATTGCCTATGCCTTTAATGTGATTTAGTAAGGCGCATTCAGTATGACGTAATACGCAAACACCCTATAGAGCAGAAATATTGTTATTTTATTAACATAAGTAAATATGCTGTTAAAATACATTGGAGAAATCGTTAAAATTTTTTAAATATTTGTTACAAAATGGAAATAACTTAATTTATACTGTATAACAAATAGCATAAATATTTGACAAGTGCATAAATATTTATGCTATATAATAAGCTGTAAAGCTGTATTGAAAAATTAATGCCATAATGAATAAATAGTGTGGAAACCAGGCACGCCTAATTATTTATAAACCTTTTTTTTTTTCTTTTTTTTTTTTTTTTGCAAAAAAATAAAATACTAATTAAAAAAAAAAGTCGATAATATTAGTAATTTGATAAAAAAAATAATAATTAAAAAAGCCAGTTTTATTTAAAATGACTATCCACTCCTACTCTTAATATGTATAACATACTGCCGCCATCTTTGTGATCTGCAATACATTGCTAACATAGGACAACATTTTCAGATGCATATTATGTTATAAAAATAAAAGCCACGATACAAAATATGCAGACCAACAAATTGAAAAGTTGTTCTCATGAAAGATCCGTGAAAGATCAGCTCTAACCTCCAATATGGCGTCTGTGCGCACGATAATTACTATAATAATATGTGATGAACAATATAGCAATATAATAGACACCTTGCACATCCTTGCGCTTTGTCGCCATGTTTGTGGTGTCTAATATATTGTCCTGCATAGGGTAAACATCGTTTTCTAAATTTTCACATAAAAGTTTATTTCAACTGAACAAATTTTTCTCATATTTTACGAGCAAATATTTCATATTTTCATATTTTTTGAGAAATAAGGCTTTGATTGAGGTTTGAAGCTTTTTTTGCTATTAAAAATATAAAAATGACGTTTTTCCTATGCTGGCCTATGTATTCCTGACCAACAAAATGGTGGCACTTAAATGTGAGTGCAACCTGTCTATTGTATCGTTGTTAGCATAGGTATTGTGCTCCAATATGGCGTCTGTGCGCACGACAACTGCTATAATAATGATAATGTGATGAACCAGATGAACAATACTAGACTTGGAGAAATGCAGACGTTAAATCGACTCCATTAGCTATATATAAATGACCACACATCACAACTCGCGATGTTTTACTGTACACTACAAAAACAAATATCTATAGGGCAACACTCTCATCATATTAAGTGTCTAGTCAAATCAGCAACTTTATTTGCACACAATTTTCAATCTACGCTAACTATACATGAAAATAAATACTCGAAATAACAATTAAGTAAAACTTTTTTTTTTTTTTTTTTTTTTTTTAATATTTTTATTATTATTATTATTATATTATGTTCTTTTCTTTCTTCATCTATAACACCAACACCGGATTCCTACTTGATTTAAGGTGAAGATGAATAATTCATACCAATTATGTCAGAAACTGCAGGTGGTATATAGAGGGGTCACATACTAAGCACTTTGCGCACGATGTTAGCTGTACCAAGAACTGCACATTTTATTATTACCATTTTTTTAATATTATATTTTTAAGGCAGTGGTCTACCGACTTAGAGCGGAAATAGTCAAAAGAGCAACTGTTTTTTTACAATAATTAATAATAATTAATAATAATTTATTATGTATATTTCATCTGCTGCTAACTTGTTGTTTGAACAATAAAGACTATTATTTATTTATTATTTATTTATTAAAATTATTTCTACGATATTTCTACCCAGCAAAACAAATAATTTTCACATGAAATTAATTTTTTTTTCCCAAAAAAAAAAAAAAAGAGTTTTTTTTTTTAATATTTGTCAATTTAAAAAATGGCACTAAAATTTAAATTCCACATGTTATCTTTGCCGTATAGTGCATTATCAGATTACGAAGTAGTTTTCTCAGTGTAGCCTGGCCACATCAAGTTTTTGTTAGGAGTGGTGATTAATCTGCGAGATTACCCAAGTAAATAAATTGCCCACAAAAGTATCTATCTAGTTATTAGACGTTTTTATATCTTACATACGTAGTCGTTATATAGTACTGTATAACATCGCACAGTCTATTGTCTGTATATTGTATATGGACCATCATATGGACCATACTAACTGATTGGCACACTCGATGTGACGTCACACAACATAATAAAACTTTCTTCTTTTTTTATAATGTTAGGTTTATAGCAATAACGCAATTCGCACTTTTTTTTTTTTTTTTTTTAATATATAAGTTTGTATTGTATTTATTATTACAGTTTTTAAAGCCTTTATTGCTATTATAGCACTTTTAAGATAGCAAAATATTGTTTTACATTTTTCTTTTTCTTTTCTACTTTTCTTTCTTTCTTTTTCTTTTTTTCTTGTTTTTCTTTTTTTCCTCTCTCTCTCTCTCTCTCTCTCTCTCTCTCTCTCTCTCTCTCTCTCTCTCTCTCTCTCTCTCTCTCTCTCTCTCTCTCTCTCTCTCTTAATTTTTATTTGATTATTTTTTTTTTTATATGATTTCTTATATCATTATTTTCAATTTTACCGAAAAAAGATTAAGTAAAAATGACAAAAGAAATACGGAATGCGGAATACAAGGCCTAGCTTGCTGCTGGCAACAACTTTTCTCCCACATTTACCGTCACGTGGTTTCCTTTTCCGGTCACTTCCTTTTCCGCATTTTGAGTAAACATACGCAATCATTTTCATTGATAACCATATAAATTAAATCATATCAATTTAAATATGAAATCGAATAAAGTTAAATATGATCATTTGCTTCTGTCGTATCAAGCAACATCAAAGGTGGAAAATAGTTTTGTTTTTTTCTTTCGCAACATGTGAGAGACATTAGTTTTATTTTCTCAGCTTTGGAATAAATTTCTCTTCTCTTTCAGCTTCCATTGAAAACAGTTTATTTTTTTCAATCATGTTTCTTTTACAAGAGAGAGAGAGAGAGAGAGAGAGAGAGAGAGAGAGAGAGAGAGAGAGAGAGAGAGAGAGAGAGAGAGAGAGAGAGAGAGAGAGAGAGAGAGAGAGATTGTATGAAATTGATTTGGTTTTCATCCAGTGCAAAGTCGACTTTATTTCAATTTGAATGCTTACACACATTCGATATAAGCTACTGGATAACTTAAAATACGTCACTTATTGAAATGTCACATTTTTATCAGTTTATAACATTTCAACAAAAACATTTTAGTAAATTAATTATTCACGTAAATAACTACGTAACAATTTTGCTAGCTCATTTTCAGCATAATTTGTTCAATACAGCATAATCTTTGCTATACTGCATAATAACTATGTTATATAGCATAAATATTATGTTACAGCATAATTATTTATGTTGTTCTAATTTAGCATAATTTATGCTATAAATATAGCATAAATTATGTAATTTATTCTGTGTATTTATGCCAGAGTATGCAGTTATATATTTTTGAATTTTATTTATAATATACATATATTTTAATTGCAAAAGTAATTATGCTATACAAAATATTGTAGCATAATTATTGCACAGTAGCATAATTGCTGAGAAATAAGCTAACATAAATCCGAGATTTGTCGGTGCAAAGTACGATGAAGATGTGCCAAGAAAAAAATAACTGCAGCTAATTGAGTATGCATGTTAATTAGCCTCTTCCTTCCCGTCTGGACGTGAAAATATGCAAACTATGTATTGAACCCCTCTCTGCTAATACCTCATGTATTTTAAGTATTGTAAACAGCACTCAGCAAAATTACAAAGTAAAAATATTATTTTAAAGATTTCAGTTTTTTTTTTTTTTTTTTTTTTTTTCGTATTAAATATTTTTTCATTATTTCATTATATTTTACGCTTTTCTATATTAATTATTATCATTTTTTCCATTTTTACTATGAAAATTGAGAAAAATTCATAATCGTAATTCATTATAATTTACAGCCCTGGCCAAAAGTTCCCGAACGATTTGCATAGGCAACCCGCAAGCACTCAATGTTATCTTTATGAGAAAACGCTGCGGCCGCCGCTGCCCCGTTCGGGAACTTTTGGCCAGAGCTGTACAATATAGCATGCATTATGTTGTTATGCAAAAATGTTGCTGCCTTGAGCTAGCATAATTATTACTTAATTATTTATGTTATTTATTATGTTATTATGTAAATTAATATTTATGTTATTTATGTCACAGCACCAACTGTCTCATAGTTTGACATGTTCAAACAAGTCAAAATTTAAATAAACAAATTGCTGTTTGTTTTGCGCAGCAAATTAAATTAAATTGAAAAAAAAAATATATCAGTATAGGAAAATTGTGCGGATTATTCGCTTAGAAACAATTTCACTTTTTCAATTCACTAAACTAGATTGCTGTTTGATTTTCTATCTCCGAGAGAGAGAGAGAGAGAGAGAAGAATTTCAATTTCACATCCAATCTGTTTAAAAAGTCTTAAAAAGTTAATTGGATGAAAAATGTCCAATGTATTTTTTTTACTTCAATACACTTAAGTACGCAAGGCATTGTGAGCCTTAAGATTTTTTTTTTTTTTTTTTTTTTTTTTTGTCATTTATTGTGTAACTTATTGTATATCATTATGTACATACTTTATTTACCTAAAAGTAATTTACTTGCAAAGCGACATTTGTGACGTCACTAAATGTTGGAAATCAAAACGAAAATGACGTCACAAACGTTAGGACTGGTGAACATTTCCAGTTGACGTTTAGATTTAACGTTGCTAACGCATTGCATATTAAAAGCTTTCGGCATAATACACTTGAATGTGTGTGCGCCTTTGTCAGTCCTTATACTCCTACCTGAACAAATTATACTAAGCAATGTTTATAGCAACTTTTTACAACTCTTACAAGACATTAAATAATAAGTCTAAAAAAAAAAAAAAGCTTTTATTTTTATTTATTATTATTATTATTATTTTTTTATTATTTTTTTTTTTTACTATTCTGCTAGAATTTTTTAGGGAATAAGAATTAAAATGCTGAAAGATAAAATACCGGTATGTAACAATTTATGTTTACTGAATAATCTGCCACATAGCATAAAGATTATGTTGTAGAAGATAATAATTTAGCTTGTTCTTAGCGTAATTTATGCTATAACGACATAAATATAGCATAAATTACGTCATTTATTCGTTAATACAGACGTTTTAAATTTTGAATAGTTTTTTATATAGTAATATAATAAATAAAGATAAAAAAAGTTAAAAGTATATAAAAAATATATTTATTGAAAAATAAAGGCAAAAAAAAACTAAAAAAAAAAAAAAAAAAAGAAAGAAAAAAAAAAGAAGGCTGTTGCAAAAGTATGTAAAAGTGTATTTTGCTGGTGTATGTACAAAAAGACGACAGTAATAATATCGCCTTGTCCCACATAAAAAAGTGAAGTCTGTCGGGTTAAAAGGGTTGCTAGCAAATTAAATTGCAAGCAAGCTAGCAAGCAAGCAGGCAGCCAGATTTCGTCAAGTTAATCCTGGTAAAAGGTTTCTCCACAATGGACTGCGACAATCAAATGTACCTCATACACCTCAAATTACCTAACATCCGATATTGTCAGCACCGACTTTAACTACAGATCTATTGAGCAATAACACTGGAGGGAGAGAGACAGGGGAACTGAAATAATATGCAACTTTTCACAACTTAGAAATATGTTTTCTTAACCTGTTTCTACCGAGAAAGACAGAGAAACAGAAAGTGAGACAGATGCATGAGATTGAGGGATGAAGAGAGAAAGTGAGAGAGAAGAGATTGAGGGATGAAATAGAGAGAGAGAGAGAGAGAGAGAGAGAGAGAGAGAGAGAGAGAGAGAGAGAGAGAGAGAGAGAGAGCGAGACATAAAAATTGTAGCAAAATTTTTTATATCTTCTTTTTTTATGTTCCACTCGTTTAATTTCATTTTTAAATAATTGAGATGTTTTCAAGTTTTATAAAAAAAGAGGATAATACTTTCTTGCCCGGGGCTATGTCTCGTCGTTATTATTTTTTACTGCTGTTTTCGGACTTTTGGTAGAGAGAGAGAGAGAGAGAGAGAGAGAGAGAGAGAGAGAGAGAGAGAGAGAGAGAGAGAGAGAACTTGAAGTATAGACTGCAACACAACTATACTGTACAGCAAAGTTACTCTACTGACTCTACATAACACTACTTCCAGTTTAATCCATGCGCACAACATAAACCGGAAATACGTGTTATTTAAATCATTATTAAAAATTAGCCTTAACAAAAACATTATTACATGAATGACTCTATTATTATTATTATGCCTCGAATGTTTAGACAAAAAGTAATTAAAGCATGATTCCATAAATATTATGATTAGACAAAAAGTAATTAAATGTTGACTTGCAATGCCAAAGTCAATAATCTGCAAGAGAAATGTTTTACAAATTTCGCAATAAAATCCATTAAAGGATTACAACAGATAAAACCTTTTTTTTTTTTTTTTTTTTTTTTTTTTTTTAACTTTTTTTTTCTCTCACTTTAAGAGCTTAAGAAATTAAAGCGAGAAGTTGATTCTATTGAGTTACGTCTCTCTCTCTCTCTCTCTTTCTCTCTCTCTCTCTCTCTCTCTCTCTCTCTTTCTCTCACCCTCACTTCAGACTAAAAGAGTAAATTCTACTCAAGTTAAAGACATTACTAAATAAAAAAAAAGTAAAAAAAAAAAAAAAAAGCAAGCACTTGAACTTCTTGACTCTTTCTTATCGTGTATAAATCTTTGAACACTTCGTTCTCCTCTCTCTCTCTCTCTCTCTCTCTCTCTCTCTCTCTCTCTCTCTCTCTCCCTACAACTTTGAATTCATTTGCTAACATACCAGATTTATTTTCTCTCTTTTATTGCACCCGTTTTTTTTTTTTTTTTTTTTCTCTCTTTTTTTTTTTTTTTCTTTCGTCCTGTAACTCCAAATTCAAACTGATTGACTGGCACCCCAGCTCTATTTTTGACTTTAAAATTTTCATATTTCACATTTATTATTACGTAATATTATTTCTAGCAAAGTCAACCCATTATTATTAAAAAAATAATAAACAAATTTAAACTGCATTAGAATTGAAAAATTACAATTTTTAAACGAGTTCTGAAGTTATTAGTTCAGATATGAACATTTTTGAATTGAGGGTTCGAATTCCAATAAAACCAATATCCAATATAAATATAAAATAATATATTTATGAATCTACAGATTTATGTTGTACACATATCATGCTTATTAAAGAAAAATTAATAATAATATAAATTATTATTTAAAATATAAATATAAACCCTGAATTTATTCAAAGATTTATTTTATAAAAATGACATTTTCATTTTTTTACGCAAATTTTAATTTTGTGAGCAAAAAAATTAAAATTTTAATAATAATAAATAATGAAATAAATAATAATTAAAAAAAAAATAAGAAAAAATTAAAAAAAAAAAAAAAACTGCTGGTTTTGTAGCAAATTGGCAAAAGTTTAAGTAGCAACTTTTGTAATTTCTACAACTTAAAAGTCAACCCTCTATTTTGTGACGTCATAAGCAAGTCCAAGGTAACAGCTACCTGGGATACAAATTTAAGCACCTGTGACCAAAGAGATTATATATAAGAGATTCTATAATAACTCTATGCCTGTGACCAGCAGATAAGAGAGAAATATAGCAATTGTTAATGACATTGACATATGAAATGAGAAAACTAAAATACAGTAACAAAGTTAATAAAAAAAAAAAAAAAATCGCAATTCAAAACTTCAACCAAAAAATATATTAATAAATCTAAATTCATTTTTTATAAATAATAATTATTAATAAGATAATTCTGTAAAAAAAAAAAAAAAAAAAAAAAAAAAATCAAGCTGCTTTAGACTGCGTGTTTTCATTCATGTTAAAGTCGACGTCATAAGTGAGTACTAAATAACATTGGCCGGTATATAGGAAATTTGCACATTTTGCCTGTTTAAAAATACTTGGCAATTTTTTTGAGAGCATTGATGTTGTTAACAGGTTTAATTAGTACCTCAAGTATGCAAGAAAAATAATAATAACAAAAAATATCTAATTTACCAAGAAAATAGCCAAAAACTAGGTTTGTCCTATGCATAGCAATGTTATTCATTGCTCAAGAAGAGCATCGAAAAGTATTCAGAATGACGTCATGCGCACACAACCTATATAATTATTTATAAATTTTTAATTTGCACAGTACCTAAAATAATATACCCAATGACCTATTCCTGTTAATTTTAAAGTTAAGCGAATTCTCTCTCTCTCTCTCTCTCTCTCTCTCTTAAAAGCTAAAACCAAAGTGGTGAAGCGTATCCACTCTAACAACAAATAAATTTATCCCATGCCATAAGGTTGATAATCACAGCTAAACACATATTAAAAACAACCATAACACCTAAGTAATGTAAACACTTTATTTCCTGTTGTCATAAGGTTCACAAGGTTGGGTTAAGACATGTTAATATCGACCTTAAGGATAAGGTAAGTGATATTTCCTCTTACCTGAAGCGTGGGAATGAGAAAACACTTGGCTAGGATGTATATAAGGTAAGCAGGAAACAAAGAAAACCAAAGCTCATATAATGGATGTTACCGCTCGGTTAAATAACATCTTTTGTTTTAACACAAGACAGTGCAGTGGGACGCTTGGCATTTTGTACACCATTACACTTGCAAAATTTACCACTCGCTTCTCGTTTTTTTTTTTTTTTTTTTTTTTTTTTTTTCCACTTTACGAGAAAATCTGCAAAGTGACAAATTGTATTTTACAGGGAGTATGCGCATGACGTCATTTTTAATGCACTTGGACGCCATACTGGAGTAATGAATAACATTGATCAGCATAAAAAAACATCTTTTTTTTTTCTTGGCAGAGAGAGAAAGAGAGAGAGAGAGAGAGAGAGAGAGAGAGAGAGAGAGAGAGAGAGAGAGAGAGAGAGAGAGAGAGAGAGAGAGAGAGAGAGAGAGAGAGCAGGTAAATATTGCAACTTATGGCTTGCTTGAGAACAAGGAAAAAGTTAAAACGTGAGCAGTGCAGAATCAAGTTTAAAGCCCGGACAGGAAATAACGAAGACAGAAATACAAACCCTGCTTTCTCACGCTTCACCTGTATGCAATATACGCAAACTTAGCAGGATAAAAAATAATAATAAAAAAAACGTAATATAAATTAAAAGTATCGATGAACCAGCTAATTCATTAATTTAATTAACTCAATTGTCTTAACATCGAAGAAATATACTTCTAAATGAAAAAAAAAAAATATATATATCCACCCTCTAAAATATCTCCCGTGTTCGTTTTTGGACAAATATATGCCAAATTTAACATAATAATATACGTCAATTGTGCTGTACAATAAGACAATAAAACTTAAAAGTACATATAATAATATTTATACGTCAATATTGCGACTCAAAACTAACATCTCTTTAAACTACACATTTTAAATACCCATTTTATTATATTCAATTTTGCTAACATATTTAAGAGAGAGAGAGAGAGAGAGAGAGAGAGAGAGAGAGAGAGAGAGAAGATATTTTAATAACGCACAAAAAGATTCATTAAAACACAAAACAAGTACACTAACAAAATAAAAACGTCGCGTCCAATATCAAGTAAAACAGGTAAATTTAGATTTCCAGTGGTGTACCTGGCTATTTGAACTAGCTATTTATAGGCTATTCATGTCAAAGTCAACGCCATGTTGGATCACTAAATAACATGGGTGGCATAGGACAATAACACATTTTGCCAGTTTTAAAACCACTATGCAATATTTTTGAGAGCATTATGTTGTAAATACGTTGAATTTGTATCTCAAGTATGGGAGAAAAATAATAATAAATGTGACTGTGATTGGCGGTGGTACATTGTGACGTCATATACGTGATATAACCGCAAAAAGGAAAATAAACGAAAATAAATGCAAAATCAATGTGTTGGTGTCTAATTCATGGATAATAAGGTATGGTTATTATCAATCTAGTATTCTTAATGATAAAAAAGTAAGTTGACAAGGGATTTAATAATTTGGACATATTAAAAAAAAAATTTCAAAGCTGCAACTGAAATTAAAGTGCAAAAATCAAACTTTACTGCATTTTATTATTATTATTATTATTATTTTACGTTTCTATCAGCTGCATTTAGTTAGAAAAATATTTCTTGAAATGTTGTCTGAATAAATGATTTTTAATGTATTATAAAAAGTAAGTTTTATTGGAAATGCATGCAATCAATGTAAATAGTGGCTACAATAAATTTAATAGATTTAAGCTACACATGTGTTTTGGCAGTGTATATAGGGAAGTACAAAGCAAAGCTTGAAACGTGACGTTCAATCTCTTACATTATGAAAATGATATTAATTTTAATTACAAAATCAAAATTAAAATTGGCTACACTTCAAAAACAGACTTGTAGTTGGTGTAGGTAGCACTGTTCTCCATCTCAGCCAATCACACTTATTTTAGTATTTCAAATAATTGTGACGTCAGATACGTGATAAATAAACCGACAAAAATGAAAATAAATTCAAAATCTAATTGTTCATTTCTAATTTATACAAAATAAGGTATTATATATGAGAGAGAAGATTATAATGTCATTAAAGACATAGACCAGACAACACAACTGAAGGCATAGACCAGAAGAAAACATTTACATCACAAAACACTTGAAGGCACTTACATAAATAACATTAGTTTGTCTCGTAGCAGTGATTTACACATTCTGATACTAATTTTTGCATGTTCATGACGTCATAAACACAAATATTCACGCAAATTGCATACTTTACAGTTTTTTCACGCTCTCTTGTGGTAGGGCCGTAGTTATATTCTAGAAAAAATTCTCCTCAGTTTTAGAGATCGCAATTTGTATTTAATCATTCGAAAGCGCATGTTACTTCATGTGGACTATACCTTTAAACGTTTTCCAGTGGCTAGATGTTTATTTCGCTAGTGTATACGATATAATGATCTAATTATTTGAAATTTACACCAAAATGCTAACGTACGTACACAAAACATAAAATCAAAATCAAATTTAATTTGAACCAAATATATTTCATTATGGTTCAATGTTCTATTATTTTGAGATATAAAATTGAGCTTTATTGTATAAAATTATTTATAAAACCACAGACAGTTGTGCAAATTGAATTTTCGTTATTAAAATTTGAAAGTGATTTTAATTATTATTATTTTACGATAAAATATTCAATTTTGTGAATCATATTTGACTTTATGTGTGCAAATTTGCTTTGTCCGCTAATTAAACTTTGCAAAGTGGATTGCATGGCCACGCGGCTTTGTATCTGACTTTAAATATCCTGCATGGCGAAATTAGCTTCGCAAAATTACATTTAATTTACAATTTTAAAATTAGAAATATTTTGTCATTAAATATTTTGTTACAAATTTATCCCTGTATGCGCTCAAACGGTGTAATTTTATTTTATCAACATTAAAACAACAAAAATATTACACTGTGTTTAATCACTAACAGTCCCTCCCTCCCAACACCCTCCACAGAAAAAAAAAGAAAGAAAGACAAAAAAATTAGCCAATTTTCATTTTTTTTTTAAATTTATTTATTTATATTTTTTTAACTGCCGAATATTATTATTTACTATAGGGTGTATGCATTCATGTTAAAGTCGACGCCATGTTGGATCACTCAATACATAGGCTCAATACACACACTGCAATATTTTTGAGAGCATTGATGTTGTAAATATGTTGAATTAGTATCTCAAGTATGTGAGAAAAATAATAGTAACAAAAAATTAACCGATTTCCAATATAAATTAGCATAAACCGAAGTTAATCCTATAGGATTAACTGAGCAATGTTATTCATCGCTCCAGAATGGCGCCAAAGCGCATTAAATATGACGTCATCCGAATACACCCTATAGTGTATCCCAATAACCCAATGTGCTATATCAATGACTTTATCCCAATGTGTCAAATTTTACTTCCCCCCCCCCCCAACTTTTTAGTCAAAACAAATCCCGCAGAAGCTGCATGATTTCACGCCTTTAAAAGGTGTTCACAAAATAAATAATGTAAAAAAATTTAAAAAAAAATTAATAATAAATAAATAAATAAATAAATAAATAAATAAATAAAAAATGTTGACACGTTATTATAATTGACTAAAGGTGAAAATTATTGACATTAAAATTAATATAAAAAGATAATTAAAAAATTAATTAAAATAATTAACTGGCATGTACAATAAAAGTAAATTTGAAGTGGCGTAGCAAAGTTGGTGATATATAAAACAGGCGTCGTCGTTTTTTTGTATTTTTCTACATTTTCACAATTTATTTTATTTCTTCTCCCTCGAGAGAGATTTTGCAAAATTGATGAGGGCCTCGCAAACCAGAAATAAAATCATCATGAATTTTTTAACTGCAAAATAAAAACAACAAATTTAGCAACAAATCGCTGAGAAGTAACAAAAACACGAGCGATAAACTTTAAGGGGGAGAACGGCGACACAGCGTTGCCAAGTTCTCTTAAAGGAAAACTTAATGGCATAAAACACGTTAAATAAAAAACTTTAAATATACTTAACATCCTCTGAAAATCAACGTTGATTTGGCTAGCGTCATTGATTTCAAATCAATGGTAATCAAATCAATATAGTCAAGCTAATATCTTGAGCAATATGTACAAAGTCAAGGTATGTATGTGATGTGACCAAGTGACGTCACAGGGTGCTCATGACACGTGGTAAACGTGACACGTGTCATCACAGAGTGCTCATGACACGTGGTAAACGTGACACGTGTCATCACAGCAACATTTCTAGAGACAAAGCAGCCAGCAGAAATATCAAATTGAATAGCGACAAATATTGGTCCACTTTTTTTTTTCTTTTTAATTTCAAAATTACAGGCTTTTGATGTAAATGGTTTCCATTTTTATGCCAAATTATCAGAAAATAAAAGTAAAAACCTTATGAAAGATGTTGGCTGTTGTATGAGGAAAACTTATTAATAAAAAAATATATTGTTCTCGTCGCTGCAAAAAACTTCATCTCCAGTGATCAGCATTTTCTACAAGGCCCTATCTCCAGTCCAAACGTTATGGCAAAATTAATGTAGATAGGGCGTTTGTCAAATTGCTGATTACTGGAGATGTACCATTTGCCGCACCCAGGAAGATATATATTATGATACAATTTAATATTATTAAATTATTATTATTATTCTATATATTTAAGACGATTAAATTTATTTATTTATGAAGCGTACTCACTTTTGGGACTTGAAAATATTCACAAATATAAAAATAATAAATGAGCATTATTTTCAATTGAATTAAAACAAGACAGGTACGTATGTATGTTATATTATGTTAGGTAAATATTAACCTGGCCCAAGTATATAGTGATAAAATGTGACTTAATGCAGGTCAAATGTCACCTAATCTAGGTAAAAAGTAACTTTATTGTGGGAAAAAAAAGTAATAATAATAAATAAAATAAAAAGTATGAAATCACTGAAACTAACCTAAACGTTGCCACGGTTTCTCTTGGCTGATAAGGCAATTACCGGACTGTGTAGTAAAGCTATGTTCTACCTGTATACCATTGTAGATATATTTTGCAACCTGATAATGGTAAATGGGTATAGCACAAGAATACAAAAGCGCATGAAAAAAAAAAAATTGTAAAATACGAAAATAAGTGAAAAACAAAAAGCTAAAATAAAAAGAGAATGAAAATCTTATAAAAATTAAAAAAAAAAAAAAAAAAAAAAGGCAGCAGGCATCTAGCAGGGTACGTCTACTAATTATAATGCTAACTACGTAATCCCGCCTGCCTGCCTGCCTGGCCGCCTGCCTGGCTGATGAAAACTTTTTCTTTCTCTGTTCATCGTGTTTAAAATACATGTCCAAATTTGCTAATTAAAATTCATTGAATATAATACGCCACGTCTAGCGAGAGAGCGAGCCGGTGTTTGTTACCAGCTTCGTTCTTTTCACGCTTTTCTATCAATATGCCTCGCATTACAGCAAAGTTACTATGCTTTTTGTGTACATATCAGGCTTGTAGTACACCGCTTTAACACACAAATATGCAAATTTATCTCTCTCTCTCTCTCTATCTCACACATGTTCAAAACATCATTATTATGCTTCGATTTTATTTCAAATAAAGTGCCAATAAAGTCGCTTTTTTTTTTTTTTTTTTTTTTTTTTTAAGAAATTAATACAAAATTAAGACCAAAAAAAAAAAAAAAAAAAAAAAAAAAAAAAAAAAAAAAAAAAAAAACGTAAAATAATGCAGCGTAATTTGTGCCATAATGTATGCTATATTGCATAAATAACTATACTATACGAAGCATCAATATTATATTCAAAAGCTTAATTATTAATCTTGGTTTTATTTATCGATATATAAATGCAATATAAGCACATAAATGCAGCATAAATTATGTAATTTATTCTTTCCCTCTTTGTCTCTCTCTCTCTCTCTCTCTCTCTCTCTCTCTCTCTCTCTCTCGCTTTCTCTCTCTCTCTCTTTCTCTCTCTATACCTCTATATTTCTCCGCATCAGTTTCTTTTTTTGTTTTCCCTCCATCTCTCTCATTCTCTATAACTGACTCTCTCTATCTCTCCCTCTCTCTCTCTCTTTCATCAACGCGTATGCATACAAAATTATTACAGAAACATGAAACGCATAATATATTAAAAAAAAAAAGAAGAAGAAGAACAACAATAGGCAGACCGTTATATGGAATCTAAAAATAAAAGTTGTTTATAAATATTTCTTCAGAGGTCAAAAGCTTCAAAATCTCAACTATTTGATGGCTTATACTTGACAATTTATACAATTTAAAAATTATGAAAAAATACCCGGTGATATTATAGTATAATTTAGCATTTAACATTGTAGAAGCCTCTTGTTAGTGTGTTTGTGAGAAAATTACTGCACTGAGGTCACAAATATTTAAATGTGGAATACTAGACATACTTTTACGTGTTTTAAGACAGTAAAATGTACTAATTTAACATTGTAGAAGCCTCTTGTTAGTGTGTTTGTGAGAAAACTACTGCACTGAGGTCACAAATATTTAAATGTGGAATACTAGACATACTTTTACGTGTTAAAACTCAAAAAAAGGCGACATTACGTTTTATCACCGATCACTTTACAATTCCCCACCCCTAATTAATTTTTGCGATTGAACTCGATCATTATTTACAGTCGGGTTTCAACATCAACTCCCAAACTTGGGAAAAATATAAAAAATATCAAAGTTAAAAAACTTTATTGTAAAGCGCAGATAAAAAATTAATTAAAAATCCATAATCTCATTAGAGTATAAAAATACAATTAAAAAGTTCAATAAATTAATGGCTTTTCCATGTTTGCTGATATTTAAAATGTTTTGCCAATCCATTTTGTTACTAATTTCATGTAATTAAATTTAATTGCTTTGCTGAGTTGCTATAGCGATTATTTTCTCTTCTAAATTGAAGCAGCTTTTTTATATTGCTCTCTTGTTTCTTTTAAGTGAAATCTATCATTTATCTCGTAATCACCTTTACAATAGAACTTACTGGAGTGTAGTATTAGCCAATCACAGGTGAGGCGGGAAATTACAAAATATGACTTTTGACTGGGTTAGCTACTTCACCTGTAGTTATCATTTGTACTACCTGGCTAGCTACCTCACCTGTAGTTATCATTTGTACAACCTGACTAGCTACTTCAACTGTAGTTATCATTTGTACTACCTGGCTAGCTACTTCACCTGTAGTTATCATTTGTACTACCTGGCTAGCTACTTCACCTGTAGTTATCATTTGTACTACCTGGCTAGCTACTTCACCTGTAGTTATCATTTGTACTACCTGGCTAGCTACTTCACCTGTAGTTATCATTTGTTCTACCTGGCTAGCTACTTCACCTGTAGTTATCATTTGTACTACCTGGCTAGCTACTTCACCTGTAGTTATCATTTGTACTACCTGGCTAGCTACTTCACCTGTAGTTATCATTTGTACTACCTGGCTAGCTACTTCACCTGTAGTTATCATTTGTACTACCTGGCTAGCTACTTCACCTGTAGTTATCATTTGTACTACCTGGCTAGCTACTTCACCTGTAGTTATCATTTACCTTTTTACTACCTGGCTAGCTTCATCATGATTTCCCCCAAATATTGCACTAGCTACACATATTTTTTTTCAGTGTAGCTATATCAGTTTAAAGTTAAAGACAAAATCGTATATTTTGTTGTCTCAAAAAAAAAAAAAAAAAAAAAAAAAAAAAAAAAAAAAAAAAAAAAGGCAGTTTTATTCAAAATGCTAATCCTAAACTCGTAAAAAAGTTGCTAAGTCGTTAAACTTAAAGGCAACATGAAAAACATAAATTGTGTAAAAAAAAAAAAAAAAAAAAAAAAAAAAAGGCAAAAGTTTGATATAAAGCCTACTTCGTACAGTACATTCCAAATTTGCATGCGTGCATAAAAAGTTAAAATTGAAAAATATAAAATTTAATTATTTTCGCTCTCATCTCTTGGCAAGCAACCACAAATAAATTACAATAAATTGTCTGGGATGTGAAATTCATTACTCTTGAGCCGATTTAAAGTTTTATTTTTTAATTAACTTTGAGTTACCTTACCTGTACCCGCGCTCACCACTGCTCTATACAAAGGGGAGAAAACCAAATTTGTCCGCTTACCTGCAAACAAAAGAAAAACCAAATTAATTACATAATTTTATATTATACAAGTATTTTAATAAATTACGTAATTTATGCGAAATGTTTTTCGTTTTCACGTGCAATAATGATAAACTTAACTGTTATGCTGGACAGCGTAATTATTATGCAAATCAGCACGAAAAACGTTTTTGTAAATGAACTTTATTAAAATCAGCCCACAGGAAAAGTTCAAAAAAAATTAAAACACAATTTTAAAGAATGAATAAGTAAATAAATACATAAAAAAAATAATAAAAATAAAAAATAAAAGTAAGTTATAGATAAAGAATTTTAATAAATATAAAAATGAATAAAAGATAAAAAAAATATAAATGCCACACTTAAAACGTAATTTTAAGAAATGATTCAGTTCCATAGATGCAACTCTTCAGTACAAACCAATAACTTGGCTGACAAAAGTTTAAACAGTAACTTGTTAGTATAAACGTTATTTCTTCAGCGGTAAATAGTTAGCTCTGCACTTCTTATACACTTTGAAAATATTTAACAAATTTATTATAAAAGTCTAAATAGCAAATTTTTAGTATTTTTGAGTGCATAGCATAAAGTATTCATATTTTGTACGTTATACGATACATTAATATAAACTGTGTAGATATCTTGAGTATCTATCTGTCTATGTTATCTAGTTAGCCTAAGGTTAGATATAAGAAAGTATTAGCAACCCTCTATCTCACCCCCCTACCCTCATGCATGGTGACATTTCACCCCGAGGTGCCTGAGATGTGAGTCATATGTACTCTCTCTCTCCCTCTCTCTCTCTCTCTCTCTCTCTCTCTCTCTCTCTCTCTCTCTCTCTCTCTCTCTCATATCTCAGTTTACTTACGTAATGGTATTCAGACTATCTATACACTATGAAAATATTCTACTCTCTCCTTAGTATTCAAAAATCTTACAGATTTCAGTCAAAACAATTTGGAAGTTTGAAAGATAACATGTTTTAAGTTAAATGGTGATAATCGGTTTAAAAAATCTTTACATTTTTCTACGGCCAGAAACACGTAAAAGTAAGTCCAGTATTTTTCATTTAAATTTCTCCGATATCGGTGCAGTAGTTTTCTCAAAAAACAAAACAAAAAAAAAAAAAAAAAAAAAAAAAAAAAAAAGTATTTTTCCGCATAAGCTTAACGTTAAATTAAGGGACCCTTAACCCTTAGCTTTCCCCGCGCTCTAAACCAATAAGCTCCATTAACGGTTATGACGTCACTAAACATTCAAATGATAAAACAAAAACAAAGCCATGATTTTGTTCAATGTCCAACACGGTCAAAAATAATTACGCAATAATTATGCCACTTCATTTTCAGCACTTCATGTTCAATGTAGCATAATTTAGGATATACTGCAAAATTACTGTTAAAATGCATAAATATTGATTTGTTGTGCATTAATATTAATGTTGTTACAAATTACTAACATTTATTCTATAATTTGCAGCATAAATTACGTAATTTATACTTTCTGTGAATTGCATTGAATATGACGTCATTCTTTTCAGTAATCCATTATTGCATACGCAATCGGCAGAATAAGTATGTTGTACAGCAAAGTTAGTTTGCAATGCTAAGCTCCTCTAAGAT
This sequence comes from Ecdyonurus torrentis, assembly GCA_949318235.1. Taxonomy (NCBI): domain Eukaryota; kingdom Metazoa; phylum Arthropoda; class Insecta; order Ephemeroptera; family Heptageniidae; genus Ecdyonurus; species Ecdyonurus torrentis. Next base: position 716,416 of record OX439133.1, read on the forward strand.
GATAGTAAAGCAGTAGACGTCAAACAATACAATTCTTGCCACACAGTAGCAGTTTGTCTTGCTAGTGTATGTCAGATAATGGTTTGGTTGTTCTTGTCGCGAAGTTACACATACGAGATTGAAATTATAATAAGCTCTGTGAATGTTTGCTTAGTACAGTACAGTATGTGCCACACAGTAGCAGTTTGTCTTGCTAGTGTATGTCAGATAATGGTTTGGTTGTTCTTGCCGCGAAGTTACACATACGAGATTGAAATTATAATAAGCTCTGGTAATGTTTGCTTAGTATTATTATAATACACAAAACATAATGGGGAGCTTGCGCTTCACCAACTTCTTTTAGTTTGAGGCCATCTCATGGTTTGATCGTCAAAGTATACAGATTTCTGTAAGAGCAAGACAGGATTTTAAATATCGGGGAGTTCACAATATAAGATAACAAGGTTTTAAATAATATTAATACAGGGGGCTCGAACTATATTGTGCATGAGCGCCATATTTTCATTATTTTACCTTTTATGCGCATGGAGATTTTATTTTTATTTATTTATCTTTTTGTCACTAAAAATTTATTATTTTTATAAACGGAAGAAAAATAAAGATCATAATTTATGCAACATCTATTTGATTCCAGACTAAATGTTGCTAAAGCGTTATATTTTATAACATAATATTAGCATATATCATTTATATCAATATTTAGATACAGAAACAACCCTAAAAAAAGTTTGAGGTCCCGCTTTTTTTTTTTTTTTTTTTTTTTTTTTTTTTTTTTTAATTTCTATAAATGTAAATCTCAGTACCCTTAGTAAATAATATTAGTAAATAAATTACGTTTAATAAACAAAGCTAAGAATGGGCTGGCAAAATTAATTAATTTATTTTTGCGTAAGCCGCAGCTCATTTCATATAATATACTGTATAATGTTATAAAACAAAAATCGAAAGTTTATTATTAATATATATTTTTTAATTGTATATTTCATACTCTTATTCACTATAGCTACATCATTATATTTAAAGTTTCACAATATATAGGCATTTTACCGCCACTATTTCCGTCTCTTTAATATTAAAAAGCTGTTCAATAAAATATTTACGCACAATTTGCGTGTTACAAAAGAGAGCATGATCCCTCTGTCATATTTGCAGTAATTGAAATGCCTCAAGGTTCGACATTAGGACCCCTTGCATTTATATGTAAGAATGATTGAAGAGGGGAGCTCGCTACACCACTGCAGCAATTTCTTAACAAAATCCGGCCCTGAGGTGCAGACCAAAATATGAGAAGTGTAAGTCGAGAAATATGATATCGAAATATCATTCTTTATGCCATCGTCATAAATACCTTTTATTTTATTTCCTCTCTCTCTCTCTCTCTTTCTCTCTTTCCAGTTAGCATATTTTTGGTAAGATTTTATCATTTTTAAACAATTTTAATAAATTTTACCACACAGTAGCTAAAATAAATAACATAATAAAACAGTTAAAAACAACGTCAAATTTGCGTCATTATAATTATATGCATTCAGGTCTTTATAAGCTTATATTTTAACTAACCAGTTTATTAAACCACACTTCAGCATGCAAATTCAATAAATGTCAGTTTTATTTATAATTGTCATTTAAATAATTAAAACACAAAATTTTAAATAAAATATTTCATTTGTGTCCAAATATTTGAAATTAAATATTTGAAAACCTAATAATATACTTTATACTTTTATTTATTGCAGGGAACTAATTTTATATGCATGGTATGTAAATTACATCTACGCTTTTTTTTTTTTTTTTTTTTTTTTTTTTTTTTACCGGCTTTTTTAAAAATCTTATTGCCCGGTTTTTTATAAAAAACCGCCCGGCAAAAATCCAGGTTTAAAAACCCGGTCGAACCCTGGTTTGAGTAGATCGCAGTATAGAAATGATCAGTAAATGGCTCCAGACAAAACTTTATGTTGTTGTAACTTTGGGTTTTCTCACACTATCTACATCGATCTTGCTACACATCGATACTATAAAGTATCGATTTTATTGGTAATACAGTTTACTATTGTTGAGCATGTTTATCTTTTCAATTGCTTCTCAATTGTTGCGGTCATTTATCTTTTGTTTTATTATTAGATGCATAATTTAACTTGTTATTACTTGGATATATTGCAATATTGATGCACTTGATAATGTTTGTCGAAATACACCTTATTACCTTTTCTGGGCTTTGTCTAATAACACAACAAATAACAAATCAACTATAAATAAAATTTATATAATAAGGATTTCTTTATCAATGTATGAACAAATAAAGAATTTCTAAAAGAATTTGAAAAGTTGAAATAAAATAAATTAATCTAACAATTTATTTTTTAAATTAAAAACACGGAAATCAGGTAATTTATGCTGCATGACTTTATAGCATAAATAATGTTAAATTGAAAAACATAAATAATTATGCTATACAAGATATATTATTTAGTGGAACAGTTATTATGCACTATAGCAAAGATTATGCTGTATATATTGAACAAATTGTGCTGAAAATGAGCTAGCATAATTATTACGTAGTTATTTTTGTGCGTGCATAAATTACGTAATTAATTCTTCCCGCAGGGGAAACATAAATAAGTCATAATTATGCTATATTTATTTATTAACATAATTTATGCTATATACTGCATAATATGTTACATGGCATAAATATTATGTTGTACAGCACAATTCTTATTACTGTTCTAATATAGCATAATTTATGCTATATATGACATAAATGCAGCATAAATTGTCATAATTCTTAATTCTGTTCTGTTATAGCATAATTTATGCTATAAATGCAGCATAAATCACGTGATTTATTCTTCCCCAGTGAAAGATGAAATCATCCGAGCATAGTAAAGAAAGCTTCGATATATCGATATAAAAAGCTCGATATGTATCCAGATCGATGTGTGGACGACAGGTGCTCCCCTCCCCCACAGACGACAGGTGTTAACGTGGTTACCTGAGCCCTCCAGACATTGTGTGGGATAACAAAGTGTTTCCGCTTATTATGTATTTCTCTTGGAGTCACATATGGAGGAGCCGAGGCCAATCTTGCCTGCTTCAATCGTATGTGTTGTTAGCATCTTTTAGACAAGCGTGGACACTTTTACTGTCTAACACTCGTTTAGGACGCACAATTAAAGCCATAGACCATATAAAATAACATGATTGTGCTCTTTAATAAATAAACACGAAATGGGTTCTTCAAAACTGATGACAATTTTTACCAGAAGACCCACGATAGAGCGTGAAAATACTGTGTAGTATGCAATTTAAGTGACTATTCATGTTTCTGACGTCAGAAACATGCAAAAATTAATACGAAAATGTTGTGCGGGTTGCATAAATAAAAAAAATTGATCACTGCTACGGAGCTACAGTTGGGTTTTGAGACAAAGTTATTTATGTAAGTCCCATCAAGTGTATTGTGATATAAAAGCTTTTGTTATTATCTGGTCTTTCCTTTAACCGATTTAACTTCAATGGACAGTACATTTTAATTTGTGTATGTACCATGGATATATATCGTACGTAAACTATAATTTATTTCAATATTTCTTTTACCCTTGACTTTCAATCCAAAGCACTCAAACAAATCAATTGTATTATATTGAAATGTGAAAACAAAGCTTGTCCAATAAACAAAATAAAGTTCTGTTTACAATTATTATTAATTACTGTTCAAATTAATATCTTAGCCCATTTTAGCTATTTTACTGACAACTTTTAGATCAAATAATTTATATTATAATTATAAATGAAACTGGCAATTGTATTTAATTTTTATGTTCAAATGTTGTCGGCCATTAGACTCAAACTTTTAGCGTCAAAAACGTCTGAAATTTTGCACAATGATACTTCAGCTTGAGACAATTTCAAATATATAAAAATTTTGGGGGTTCACCGTGCAATTTAATTTTATATGATTTTTTGACATTTTAAGCTCATAAGGCCCAATGTTAATTTCAATATTTTTCTTTCTTTCTGGACGGTCAAACATGTTTAAATTTGTATCACGGCAAGGTGTGACCCTTAGCTACACAAGGACACCAAATTTAGACCTAAAACACTTCTAGTTTTTGAGATATAAGGTCGGTACCTTACTATCTTAATTATTTATTTAATTACAGTGATATTTTAGGAATAGTCAAATAAAGAGAAAAATATGTGAAATTTTATGCTATAAATATGTTGTATGAAATATGAAGGAAAAAAGGGGGAGGGGGAATTTAATATACATTTTCAAAAATTTATCCCATGTTGATTTCACAATTAAAGTAATCATGTTAATTTCTCTCTTATTTGATGGTCACAGGTGCTCCAGTTTTTATCCTAAGTAGCTGTTAGCATCAAATTGCAAATGACGTCACAAAAAAGAGCAGTAACTTTTGAATTGTAAAATATAAATATATATGTATATAAATAATAAATTTAAGTAAATAAATAAATAAGTAAATTAATAATATATAAAGCAATAAATAATGAAATCAATCAATAAAATTATGTAAAGCTGGTGCTAGCGTCAATTAAATTAAATGGTCGTGCAAATTGTAATGAATACTAAACTGAAATAAAAAGTAATTAGGCAGCAGTAATTAATATAAAACACGTACCACTTACTTTTTACTGATATAGCTCGCTGTGTATACTTGCACTCGTGCGCTCTCTCTCGCTCTCGCTCTCTCTCTCTCTCTCTCTCTCTCTCTCTCTCTCTCTCTCTCTCTCTCTCTCTCTCTCTCTCTCTCTCTCTCTCTCTCTCTCTCTCTCTCTGTCTCTCTGTCTCTCTCTCTCTCTCTCTCTCTCTCGCTCGCTCGCTCGCAAGTGTGCAATATAATACACTGACAAAATAAAAGTCTGCACACTAATGTTTAGAGTACCTATAGGATGCGCATGACGTCATTCTGAATGCGCTTGGACGCCATACTGCAGCAATAAAAAACATTGCTGAGCAAAGGACGAACGTAACTTTTCGCTTTTTTCTTTAAGAAATATGTTATTTTTTTTTATTGTTATTTTTCTCATACTTGAAATTTAAGCTAAAACATCAATGCTCTCAAAAATATTGCAGTATTTTTAAACTAGCAAAGTGAGTCAATTTCCTATTGGGTGTGTGCGCATGACGTCATAATAAATGCGCTTCGATGCCATAATGTGCCATTTTCCCATACCAGCCCAAGTTATTTAGTACTCAATTATGGCTTTGACTTTATCATACCATATTATAATACCAGGTATTATATTATAATTATACGTTTTAAGGAATAAAAATTAGGTTCTTGGACAAAATTAATTGTAATTTTGATTTTGATTTTTTTTTTTTAATTAAATAAGAAGGCAAGTAGTATGGTGTGGACGGTTCTTAAGCTGCTAAAATCTTAGAAATTGTATACATCACAAATATCTTTTAATACTGGGACTTTAAAGTTAATTTACATAGCAAATAAGTTTTTATTATTATTATTATAGACCCAGGCAATTCATAGCAAAAAAGAGTCACAGCAATACCATTGAATTTAGAGTATCCAATGGCAATACTATACCAGCCCATATAGTTGAGTGATCCAACATGGCGTCGACTTTAACATGAATGCATACACCCTATATGTATGAATGTTTAGCGACAAATGTTAGTAAGTTTTCAAGTCACTAGCAGATAGTTTTCAGAGTGTAACATTCCAATAAGACAATAATATTTAATTACAAATTTAATTAATATACTACAATTAAATATTAACTTTTATGTTATGTTAATTATTTAAATTTTATTATTTATATTATGATTGAAATAATAATTAATTGTCAAGTGTATTGATGAAATGAGGCAAACCTATTAAATTGATCAGTTATCATAAAACACGTCAAAGTATGTCAAGTATTTCGTATTTGTAACCTCACTGCAGCATGGAATACTTGGATAACAAAAAAAAAAAAAAAAAGAAAAAAAAATGAAGAAAGTGATGCATAATGTTAAAAGACAACGATCTAGGAGTTTTTTTTTTTTTTTTTTTTTTTTTTTTTGAGCATTGTTTTTTATTAAGGTTTTCTATCTATGATTGGCTGGACCATGGGCTGGACAGCTTCACCGGTAAAAACTAATCAAAAATAAACTTCAGTAAGTGAATAAATAAGTGAGTAAACGAATGAATGAATGAATGAATGAATGAATGAATGAATGAATGAATGAATGAATGAATGAATGAATGAATGAATGAATGAATGAATGAATGAATGAATGAACGAATGAATGGACGAATGAACGAATGAACGAATGAACGAAAGAATCAATCAATCAATCAATCAATCAATCAATCAATCAATCAATCAATCAATCAATCAATCAATCAATCAATCAAATCACTTAATCAATCGATCAATAATAAATGAAAGAATCCAAGAATGAAAAAACACGAAATAGATCAAAGGATTATAAAAAGAAGTTAATATAAAAAAAGAAGCCTCAATTCAATGAAAGACAATAATTATAAATAATGACAAAGACGGTACAATTAAAATATTAACGCTAACATTATTGAGCCCTCCACCTTGAGTGCAGTTTCTCTTTGCAATAATAAAATATAAGTGCAGATCAAAGCAAATTGTAATTAAAGTATTGGATTTCACCCAGATAAAACAAGAGCTCTCTGCTGTAATTAAAATATTTTTAAAACAAACTTGCCTACACGGAAAGAACCAAGTGAAAAATAAAAACACTTCTCCCAATACTAGTTGCAGCAGCAGCAGTGTAATTATCAATGTAAAGTCAACTGTGATTGGCTTGTAGGTTAATAACACGCTCTCTGATTGGTTTAGCACCGCGGATACATGCAGTGTAATTAACAATGTAAAGTCAACTGTGATTGGCTAGTAGGTTTATAACACGCTCTCTGATTGGTTTAGCACCGCGGATACATGCAGTGTAATAACAATGTAAAGTCAACTGTGATTGGCTAGTAGGTTTATAACACGCTCTCTGATTGGTTTAGCACCGCAGATACATGCAGTGTAATTAACTATGTAAAGTCAACTGTGATTGGCTTGTAGGTTTATAACACGCTCTCTGATTGGTTTAGCACCGCGGATACATGCAGTGTAATAACTATGTAAAGTCAACTGTGATTGGCTTGTAGGTTAATAACACGCTCTCTGATTGGTTTAGCACCGCGGATACATGCAGTGTAATAACAATGTAAAGTCAACTGTGATTGGCTAGTAGGTTTATAACACGCTCTCTGATTGGTTTAGCACCGCGGATACAGATTTTGGCGGGAACCACCTTGTTTTGCCCAGAGTTTACGTAATTACTATAGGGTGTAGGCACATGACGTCATATTTAATGCGCTTGTACGTCATACTGTAGTAATGAATAGCATAGCATAGGACAAACTTTTTTTCTCAATTTTTTTCGGTGAAATCGGTTAATTTTTGCTATTTTTCTCAAATATTTGAAATTCAAGCTATTAACACATCCATGCTCTCAAAAATATTTAAACTGAAAAAATGAGTCATTTTCCTATGCCAACCCATGTTATTGAGTGATCCAACATGGCGTCGACTTTAACATGAATGCACACACCCTATATTACATAAATTATGTTGCTGCACTGAGCTAGCATAATTATTGCTGTATAATTCCAGCATTGAGGTCACATTCTACAGGTCATGACCTTATCTGAAGTCCTAAGTGACCTTATGACCTTCAATATAACCTTGAACCATGACCTAGGTCAAACACAGACAAAAAATTTCACCGTGTAACAAAAAAAAAAAAAAAAAAAAGCTAGTAACTTTTAATACAAATTCTTAATTAAAGTTTTATATAAAAAGCAACACACAAGTCCGAGAGTTTTTTGTGGAATAAAAAAATAAAAGGAGATTTTTTTATATATTAATTAACATAAGTCCCTATTGACCCTGGGTTGTACGTGCGAAAAGTGTTTTATTTGCCCTAAGAGATGGGTTAAAATTTATGAATATTTAGCTACATATATCAAAGCGTTTTGATTATAATGAAAATTTATTTCATCATAATTTAATTGTAATGTTGCTTGCTTGCATTCTCCCATGTTTTAATATCTGGCACAGTGTTTGCACTTTACCATCTCGCCTTCTCGTTATGCGATTTATGTACATAGTATATAATAAAGTGTGTTTTTTCGGACACGTAAATAATACGTATATAATAATTATGCGAGCTCAAGTGCATAACAAAAATTGCAGCATTAAGTATGGTATAAATTATATACGGAATATACGCAGCATACGGAACGTAATAAATTGTATTGGTAACCAAAATATTCTTAATTAAATATTATTTAATTCTTGTACAGTCATTGTGCTAAAAAATGAAATTGTATCGGCTTATGCCCATTCAATGCACTCAGATGCAGATTTCAGTTGACGCCAAACTCTATCTAAATACATGTTATTCCCATATGCCAATAGAATTTCATTTTTTAATACAATAACCGTACATATACTTCAAAATGTAAAAATTAAATTATTGCAATAGAAAACAATGATTTCGTAAAAGAAAATCATTTTTAATATGTCATTCATTATATATTTTTAATTATCTTTAGTTGCAGAAAGATTGTATTTATAATAATAACATTAATTAACATAATTATATGTAACCAAAAATTAATATAACAAAATAATATACAAATCCTTAATTTGTTATATAAAAAAATAAGAAAAAATGCGAGAGCCCCTTGCTACATAGGCAACTGGTTGAGCAGAGCAATGAAGAAAATTGCCTACCATGCACGGCGCTACAGCCATCTTGCTTCGCATTCCATTTATTGGGAATTATTTTTAATTTCTGCACGAGACAAAATGCTTTCCATATCTCTTAACTTATCTGTCATTTCAGTAAATGCAGTTTTTTTTTTTGTTTTTTTTTTTTTTTTTGTTTTTTTTTTGTACTTATTCACGTATAAAGCAAAGCCTGCAGAATAACTATGTTGTACAGCAAAGTAGCTTTGCAGTACTTACTGCACGAATATTTCCCAACAGAATGGTGTACAAGTAAATCAGTATATTATACAAGACAAAATATATTTGATATTTCAGTTTTCAACTGTAGATTCCATTAAAGCGACATTATGTCTAGTGTCTTTGGTAGCACACTGTGTCACTTTGCCAGCAAGTGCTTTTGTTTTAATGAAAACTCCACGACGACCAAGCTACAATAATAATAAATGAACATTTCGCTTCTACAGTAATTTATAGTCGCACTATCTCGCATTACATTATATCTATCGACTTTATATCGTATGTAATAATGAATATGGCTTGAGCATATACAGCGGGGCTGCAAGTACGCCGGCACAAAATATAGTCAAAAATATTTATTTCTTTATTAGAAATATTTTGATTGGATAAGTCAGTTGATATGACAACAAGCATTCGTCTTACCAACGTTAATTATAAAAGAACAAAAATTACAATAATTAGTAATACAGAAATTATAAACATTGAATTCCATAACACAAAAACACACTCAAAAAAAAGTGTGCATTACTTCAGTTCCTAACTTATTTAAAGGCATAGAAAACATGAAACAACATGTTCTAAACACAAAATGGGATCTATAAACTGATGACAATTTTTACCAGAATGTAAATGTGGCCTCACAAGAGAGCGTAAAAAAAACTGTAAAGTATGCAATTTGCGTGAATATTTCTGTTTATGACGTCATACACAGGCAAAAACTAGTATAACAATGTTGTGCAGGTTGCATAAATCAAAATTATCTGATCACTGCTACGGCGCTACAGTTGGGTTTTGAGACGAATTAATGTTATTTATATAAGTCCCATCAAGTGTTTTGTGATATAAATTCTTATGTTTACATGTTGTCTATGCCTTTAAGATAAAACACTTTTAAGTTATTATGATAATTTATGATCAGCTAAAATAATGCATTTTAGCAAATTATTAACAATAGCTAAAATAGACGAAAACAACTGAAAACAAGGTAAAATAGCTATTGTTAATAATTTGGTAAAATGCATTATTTTAGCTGCACATAATAAATTAAAAGTGATTATCTCAAATAAGTCAGGAGTCGTAACTAAAGTAATGTACTTTTTTTTTTGAGTGAAATAAAGAAAAAGCAACAAAAATAATTTAACTAACAGCACTTATAGTAATGTCATTACAATAAAAATTCAGTGAAACACGACTTTTACTAAAATAAGCTAACTTGGGGTACATTATTGTTATTATTATTTTTTAATATTAGTTTTATTTCAAATAGTAATGTAAATTAGATTGCGATGTTAATTTTGATATTGTTAAGTAAATGCAATACAAAAAATCACTTGATTGGTTGAACGGTAGCTAAATATTTCATCAAAAGTAAAATTTATTTCAGTCACATTTTAAATTGCAAATGGAATTAAAAAATAAATGAAACTGAAATTAGTGTTTTTCAGAGATGTTTTTACAAAATCAATTTGTTTGTTAAGATTGATATTATATTGATATATACAATGCGGGATTTAACTAACAACTTGATAAATAATAAAAATGTGTGAAATTTGGCCCAGATACATTAGGATAGGGTATCTTCAAAAATGTAAAAAAAATTGGGGGGTTACTCCATGCTAGATTTTAAATTAGAATTTTTTAAAGTGTTAGTCCCATAAGAGCCCATGTTAAGTTCAATAATTATTTTCTGTCTTATCAGATGTTGAAAATGTTATCATAGGTAGATGTTACTGTTAACTTTCTAATGTCATCATAAAGTTTGTCAGTTTTATTTTTAGATTTTGCGATACAAGCCATCGGAATACAACACTTAAAGCCATAGACCACATAAAACAACACGTTCTTTATAATCACTTAACACAAAATGTGATCTACAAAACTGTTGATAATTTTTACCAGAATGTTAATGTAGCCCCACAAGAGAGCGTGGAAAAACTGTTAAGTATGCAATTTGCGTGAATATTTCTGTTTATGACGTCAGAAACAGGTAAAAAATAGTATGAAAATGTTGTGCGGGTTGCATAAATCAAAATTTTCTGATCACTGCTACGGAGTTACAATTGGGTTCTGAGACCAATTAATGTTATTTATGTAAGTCCCATCAAGTGTTTTGTGATATAAATGCTAATATTTTCATGTTGTCTATGCCTTTAATATGTGAACCCCCTGTATATATAGTATACACATACACACAAATGCGATCTTGTCAACTCGCGTCTCTATTATACAACAAAAGTGATTTATATGCCGAATTTTACTCCTCAAGGAATTAACGTAGCGTCTTATACATAACTACACGAGTCAAAATTAAAACTATCAGTTTTATAGGAAATGTGACTCCAGCAGTTCCTCATAAGCTAAGATGACGTTAAATGTTTTGACGCCGTTATAAATTTTAACATTAAAACTAAAAATATAATTATAATTGAAACATACAATAAATTTAATTACCAAATATTTTTATTATAATTATTATTAAACTCAAATGTTAAACAAAAACACTTTTTATTATTAATAATGTTTAATTTATGGTTTTAATTAAATTATTTTAATTTTAATAAACTTTGTATTGTTTTTCATATATATAAAATTTATGAAGCTTGCCATGGTACATACAAAATAATAACAAATTCAATTAAATCACGCTTGAGTTTTACTGCGCCAAAATTGACGTTTCATCTGACAATTTTGTGCAAATAAATTTAATTTTTTAAATTGAATTATATTTTATAATTTGTTATCAATTTGCATTTTGGTTGTTATTTTAACTGGTCTAGGGGTCATTTGAAGGTCACTATTTAGGTCATTTGGGCTTAGGTCACCAGTTAGAGGTCATGACCTAATGATACACTCAAATAGTAAAATAGTAGCGACATTCGTCATTCATCGAAACTATAATATACACGCGCAAAGAATAAATTACGTAATTTATGCTGCATTTATGCCATTATAGCATAAATCATGCTATATTAGAACAACATAAATAATTTATGCGTTTAATGCGTAAAACATAATAGTTATGTTGTGTAGCAATGTTATTCTGCAGCATAGCGTAAATAAAGCTGTATTTAATTAATTATGCTAAAAATGAGCTGGCAAAATTATTAATATTTATTCTTGTATACGTAAAAAAGTATAGCTAAATAGTTTCTATCATTTAAACTTTTCAATAACAAATGTGTTAGCAATATACAAAGTTTTTTTAAGATGTGCAGAGCTAACTATTTAGCACTGTAGAAATAACGTTTATACTAACAAGTTACTGTTTAAGGGAGTAGGGGACCGACCTTATATCTCAAAAACTAACTCGTGTTTCGGGTCTAAATTTGGTATCATTGTGTAGCTAAGGGTCACACCTAGCCGTGATAAAAATTTCAAGATGTGTCACCGTCCAAAAAAAAAAGAAAAAAATTATTGAAATTAACATTATGCCTTATGGGCTTAAAATTTCAAAAAATCATATAATATTAATTTGCACGGTGACCCCCCAAAAATTTTATATATTTGAAATTGTCTTAAGCAGAAGTATCATTGTGCAAAATTTCAGATTTTTTTGCCGATAAAAGTTTGAGTCTAATGGCCGACGTCGGTCCCCTACTTCCTTAAACTTTTGTCAACCAAGTTATTGGTTTGTACTGAAGAGTTACATCTATGTAACTGAACAATTTGTTCAAGTTATGTTTTCCTTTTGGAGTACCTATATAATTATGAAAAAGAAAGAAAAAGCTAGAGATTGAACATATAAAATGCTTACGTTAGCGTAGTTACTCTGTAGATATCTGATTTCTAAGTGTACAGTACAATATTGTGTAGCACAAAATGTTGTTGAAAAGTCTCGTCTTACATTCTATATAGCTCAAAGTTGAAGTTAGCCAACTTTGCACATATCCGCCAAAGCTCAAATTAAAACTTGCACGTGGTTGTACTTTCATGTACTTGGTCATGTATCAGATTGATCTCTAGTTATCTATGAAATGTGACGACTTATCAAACTTTGACACCGACTGGGGGGGGGGGGGGGGGTATAGATAATAAGAAGTTACTTTATAGTATTGAGTCATTACAAAACCTCGTGGTAGAAACTATTTCTATACTGCTCAACTTGTGTATGGAGAGTTTGTCACAAAACTGTGCAACTAATCATCGAATAATTGTTTATCCGGATCAGACAATCCGGCTTTTCTTGACTCAATGGTATCCGGAATATGCTATCTGGATTGCGCTCATTAATGACTAACTCATGGATGGATTAATTTATCAATTAAATGCGATTAGTAAATACAATAATAAAAAAAGAAAATCGAGAAAAGAACAGACAATTCTACAAAATAGGTCTCTTTTTTAGGGGTATCTGAGGGTATATATATAGGGTGTGTGCGCATGATGTCCTTTTGAATGCTTTTCGGAACTTTTCTTGAGCACTGAATAACATTGCTCAGCATAGGACACACCTTATTTGGCTACTTTCTTTGGAAAATTTTATTTATTATTATTATTTTTTAAAGTTTTTATTGTTATTTTTCTCTCAAACATGAAAAACTCATTCAACCTGTTAGCAACATAAATGCTCTCAAAAATATTGCATAGTGTTTTTAAACTGGCAAAATGTGTTATTTTCCTATACTGGCCTATGTTATTTAGCACTCACTTATGGCGTCAACTTTAACATGAATGAAACCATCCTATAGGAAAACTCACGAAATAAGTGTGTAAAATCTGTGTTCTATTTTGCAGATTTTTTTTCTCGCTTTCTTTCTTTTTATCTAGCATAATTATTATTAGTAATAATTATTTTTATCCATGTTCATCCCTTTTTTCTTCCTCGTTCAAACTACGCTTTTTAATTATAAAAATGTTGCAAATGCATGTAAAGTGTGACGTCACATCTTGACCTGGTAAAGTTAACATCCATGTGGTTCATGTCAGCTCACTGCACTTGAGTCGAGCACTTGACTGTTGTGATAACACGGAAATAGCTGTGTCCACTTTTACCAACAAATCATAGCAAAATGTGGCACTTTTCAAGTATGTATGTACGCAGCCAAACAAAAAGTTGGTAAATGTAGCATCAAATGTCGGGTGCTTGACAAATGCAGCACAAGTGGCAAATATATCTCTAGTCAGGCAAGAGACAAGCACACAAAATGACCAAAATACCAAAAGCTGAGTAGTTAATATAAATTTGTCTTTCTATTATTTTAAGACACGTAAAAGTATGTCTAGTATTTTGCATTCAAACATTTCTGACCTCAGTGCATTTGTTTTCTCATTAAAAAATATGTTTTCGTTGAGAAAAAAAAACTAAACTGAAAAGTTTCTAACTATAGTTATTTCAATGAAAAGAATACTATAGCAATAAAAATGCAGTTGAAATGTCTAATATAGAATTCTGCAAGGGATATTTTTTATCATCTATATAAGGGATGGAGGAAATAATAAATTGTTGGCTTTTTTTTTTTTTTTTTTTTTTTTTTTTTTTTAACTTATATGGAAGCAATATTAAGATATTAAAGTTAATTTTAATAAAAATATCCAAACTGGCAGGGAAAAATGTGATTTAAAAAAAAGAAGTTATTATTGAATTTTAGTAGGGGAAGAAAACAACAAAAATCTATTTTTAAATTGTTGAATAGAAAAAAAAATAAAAAAACAAATACGCACAAAGCATTCTAAGGCATTTTATTTAAAGAAGAAAAAAAAATAAAAAAAAATAAAGGACTTATTCAAATTTAAGCATATTATAATAAATTTAAAAAAATATATATAAAAAAAAAAAAACATGTAGCATACTTTTAGGGTATATTAAAATGATAAAATAAAAACACGTATAATAATAATATAAATAGTAAAGGAAATAAGTGATAATATTCGTTGACAAAAGGTCCATAAAAATGTCCCTACAATGCAGTAAAATGATAAAGCGATATTTAATAGATGCTCTAGGGTCAGACCATTTAGATATGAAGTTTAGATATGGAGGTATTATTAATTGTCTGCTGCACACAGGTGCAGTGTCATAGGTGACTGCATTCAAACTTTAGCATACAAAACTGTACGTTAGACATTGGCTACATGGTTCATTTGTCACCTGCTTAGCAAGAGAAAATGACACTTATAGCACATGTCGAATGTCTGCTTATGTATCTGAGTGTTGATAAACATCGGCTGTCAGTCATTTCAAGTACCCTCAGATCTGTGTCCGAGATAACTAAATGTCAATTCTATATCACAAGGGGATACCACAATGGACCACTATCAGCCCTCTATCTTTTATTTCTTTTTTATTAAGAATTTGTTTTGTTTGAAATAAAAATTAGATTTAAATCACGGGATATAATTTTTTTTAAGTCGTTTTTTTCTTGCATTTTTTTATAAGAATTTGTTTTGTTTACAATAGTTTTTTGATTCCAATCGGCTTTTTTTTTTAAGTTGTTTTTTTCCAATGGCTTTTGAGACTTTCCTCTCCCTCTTGTTTATAATTTTTTTTTTGGTTCTTTTTGTTTAAAATATTACTTAGATCTAAATCACATTTTTTTAAATGTTTTTTTATAATACTTAATTTCAGATTAATTTTTAAAATGTGATTTTATTTTCTTTTTGCGTATTCTTGTCATATTATTTCTTATCACTTTTTTTATCATTGTTCTTTCTTTCGTTGAGTATCAAATTTGTGGAAGATCTTTGTAATTCACATTTATCATATTATTTTATTTTAAATATTAATAACATCAAAATTAATGTAAAAATCTACAACATTTGCATGAAGAAAAAAGTCAGAGAAGGTATTTTTGGTTGAAATAAAATGTTGATGTTTTGTCACATGTTTATAAGGCGGGATTCTGAATATTCTAAATCTCACGTCAACATTGTATTTAATTTATTCAGGAATATGGTCATAATAATAAAAAAAAAGGTCAGAGAATTACGTTATAAAATAAATTTCAAATAAAACTCACTAAAAAAAAAAAAAAAAAAAAAAACGGAAAAAAAATTTATATATATATTTTTTTTATGAGTTTTATTTGAATTATATTCAGTAACATAATTCTCTGAACTTTTTTTATTATTTGTACCAAATTCATGAACTAAATTAAATACAATTTCGAAGAAAGGTTCAGCATATTGAGAATACCACCTTATAAAAATGTGACAAAATATCAACATTTTATTTCAACAAAACAGATTTTACAAACCAATTCCTTCTTGCAAATGTTGTATATTTTGCATTAATTTAAAAGTTATTAAGGCGGGAAATCAGGTACTACGGGATTTGACTAAAAAGTTGTAAAGAAAGAAAAATGTAAAACTTTGCACAGTGATACATTAGGATAAGCTATCTTCAAAAATGTAAAAGTTTAGTGGGGTCACCATGCTACATTTTAAATTGTGATTTTTTGAAGTTTTAATCCCATAAGAGCCCCATGTTATTTTCAATAACTATTTTCTCACTTTTCTGATGGTCACGGGTTCTGACAATTTTAACATAATGTTACTATTACTATAAACTTTGAAATATAATCATAAAATTTAGAAGTTTCTTTTTAGATTTTGAGATACAAACCATCTATATACAACCCTTAATATAAAGTAAATGATTGTTCCATAAACACTGGTAGAGCGTAAACCAATCACAGAAAGCGCGCGAATATGGTAAATACTTCAAATTGTCTAATTTTTAACAATTTTAAACGTAATCCAATAATATTTGAGATAGAACTACTGCACTGAGGTCACAAATATTTAAATGTGGAATACTAGACATACTTTTACGTGTTTTAAGACAGTAATAAATATAAAAAAGTGAACAAATTCTAGTGTGTAATCCGTTAAAAAAAATTACATTTTTTCCGTGTAAGTCCGCGTAGTGGCTGTTGAAATGAAGTTACCTTGTTTCAATTGCACGCCATCTGTGCTCGCTTTTTTGTTACATAAACAAATGAGGGGTTAAATAATTATGAATGCTCTCTCAACTGTTTTATATACTGTTTGCACTTCATTGAAATGATCCCCCCTCTCTCTCTCTCTCTCTCTCTCTCTCTCTCTCTCTCTCTCTCTCTCTCTCTCTCTCTCTCTCTCTCTCTCTCTCTCTCTCTCTCTCTCTCTCTCACCCACACACCCACACATACATTACTGTACACAATACACATACTCTTTCTTTCTCTTTCTCTCACCCACACAAATATTCACATTATACCGCAGCCAAAACAAATTAAGATATTTTTCACAACCGGATGCAGCCCTTTTTCTCGCACAATTTCCCTCAGATTAACACCAGATTTGTACAGGTGATCAATATAAAATTGAAGTTAATATTAAATTTGTAAAATTTTATTATTATAACTGGATTAGAATACCAGAAAAAGGGGTACTTCCGGTTGTGATAACTTCTCATTTTGTTTTGGCAATCTCTCTTTCTCTCTCTCTCTCTCTCTCTCTCTCTCTCCCTCACTCTCTCTGTCTCTCACTCACACACACTCTCTCTCTCCCCCTCCCTTCCCCCCACTCCACCCCATGCTACCACCACCCCACAGACAAAAGACTTACACAAGGGTAAGGTGATCAGATTTCAATATAAAATTAATAAAAGCAGCTCACCGTATGTGTTCGCAACATTTATATAGGTTTGGTGAGGCGTCGTCTTTGTGTATTAACTTATACAGTACGATCAATATAGCCACGCGAGCTGTTAATTTTCACAATCACGCACAAACTGGCAAATTATTGGAAATTGATCCACATTTGAATCTTGATCCCGTGTCATAGTCAATGATATCATATTTATTATAGGATATATAACAACACATTAGAAATACGGAGAAAACAATAACATTGATAAAATTTCATATAAATTCAAATTTTGCTTGCGTAGGGGCCTTTTTTACGTAATTTTAATTTTTTTTTTTTTTCCAGTCAAATACCGCAATATTACATTTGTCAAACAAAACTTTTATGTTTAATTTCAATAAAAAAAAATGTTGATAAAAAGGCAAACAGTTTTATAAATAACGTAAATAAAAATTAATTTCAAACATCAAATTAAAAAAATAAAAAAATAAAAAAAGTGATTTTAAAACAAACATTTTTATTTTTAATAATTTGACATATTTATAAAACATACACAGTGTTAAAATTCAAATTAAATAAATAAAAAAATGTTTGAAATTAATAAAGTGACAAAATCACTTTTATTTAATTACGTTAACAGCCAAAGCAAACAAAATTGGCAAAAAGTCGATTTGGATTGGAATTGTATATTTTGCAATAAAAACTGTTTGGTTTGTACCTCGGCTTTGCTTTGTTTACATTTGGTGGATAATCTCATTGCAAGCATTCGAACAATTCATTACACACTTTTTAACTGGCAAAGTAACTAGCAAGTCATTATCTAGGCTGAAAAATTGTCAAGTTCAATTTTTCAGTTTTTTTTTTTTTTTTTTTAAACTTCTATTTTTACTATAATTATATATTATTTACCATATAATTTTAACTGTTGTCCATTTTTATGTACAAAATATAAAGTACAGTAACTTCATTGAATTAAATTCAATGGTAACTTGAAAGTTTTGATTTTTTTTTCTAAACATAAATTTGTAAAATATACAAAAATTTTAAGAGCTAGCTCTTAAACGCTGAATAAATTAAATATAATATAATACGTTTATACTAACAAGTTACTATTTAAACTTTTGTCAACCAAGTTATTGGTTTGTACTGAAGAGTTACTTCTATGTAACTGAATCATTGTGCTTAAAGTTGTGTTTTTCTGTGAGCATAAGGGTTACGTGACGCAATATGTGTACGTACGATCTCGCGGTATTTAATAACTTTATTATTATTACTATATTTTTTTTATTATTTTTTTATTAAATATAAAATTAATTATTATTTTAATTTTTTTTTCTTTCAAAATGATTATAGTAACAAAAATAATAATGATAATAATTCGCATTATTTCCCATTTCAAATGACAGTTTTTGAACGATTATTTAAGAATTAAGTATGGAACATTCTTAGGGATATAAATGTTGTATAGAGCTCCATTTGTGACAGTTTATTTCTCTGTCTTGTACTAAATGCATATATGTATACTATGCATACTATGCATAGCATGCTACGGGACAATACAATGCACAGTATAGTATGCAATATGCATGCATACTATGCTATACCCTGCTATGAGACAATACTGTACTACACTTCTAATATTACTACGTATATATAGCATGCTATAACATGCTATGGGACAATACAATGCACAGTATAGTATGCAATATGCATGCATACTATGCTATACCATGCTATGAGACAATACTGTACTACACTTCTAATATTACTTTCACAGTAAAGTGACTAAACCTGTTTGTCACTTTACTTGGCGCACTTCTCGTGACCTCTCTGGTGATCAACATGACCTCTGACTACACCGAACACTAGTGACATCTGACGGCACATTTTGTTGTACTGTTACTGCGTACAACAACAGCACACCACAATTTTATTTACAATTTAATATTATAATTAAAACAATAACAAATTATTACACATTAAAATGTATGCTACATTGAACACTTGCTATATTGTATAGATCACAATTGTTGTTACTCTATTTTTTTAATAACATAAGTAATTATGCTAAAAGAAAGAAAAAAAAAGAAGAATAAAAAGGAGAGAGATTTATATATATATATATATATATATATATATATATATATATATATATATATATATATATATATATATATATATATATATATATATATATATATCGAGGGTGCTCCGCTATAATGTCCTAAGTCCATTTGACCTTGAAAAATATTTTTTGCTGCAAATGACCTGAAATGGATAAATCCAAAATTTGGGGTTGATCCGACGATTTTTTATTTTTCAAGGTCAAGTGGACTTAGGACATTATAGCGGAGCACCCTCGATATATATATATATATATATATATATATATATATATATATATATATATATATATATATATATATATATATATATATATATATATATATATATATATATATATATATATATATATATATATATATATATATATATATATATATATATATATATATATATATATATATATATATATAAAAAGTATTGGATTATTATTATTAATTTTTTTTTAATTGTGCCAAGGGATGATACAAATATGATGTCAATATATGCACCTACTTTTATCATAACTCAATAACAACACCTAAATATACCTGGCCACATATATGTTACAAATAATTAAAATAATTTCCAGTGTTAATAAATTAGTTCAATTGATAAACCATGCAATAGCAAAATGTAATAAAACACGTGTATTTCGAGAGCTATAATTAAACACTAATACACTTTTAATGTGATAATAACACAAGCGACAAGAAAAACACATCACAGTATGTACATCATGTAAACGTACACTCAGGTCAATAAAAAATTACGTGCATCACCTGCCGGCTTTTATTATCGATATTCACTTTTTATGTCCTTGAAAATACGTGATTTGATTGCAAACATATTTTTTACTTCACGCTTTATGACGGCTGACGCATCCATCGTATAGCTAAATATTTGTGCAAACTGAAGTGGAAATAAACGTTTAGGACCAAACACTGAACCTTGAGGCATTGCAATTCAAAGAAATATATTTAATAAATAAATCAATATACGTGAAATTACTTTTATTTCATTCATTTCCTTATTGTATCGCATATAACATGAAATTATATTTCCAATGGATAAATAAATATAAATCAATATTTTATTTATAGAATCACCTTTTCTATACACGGTGCGCTTATTGTTTGTTTCATGCCTTCTTTCCTATTGTATAAAACAGAGGTATAAATATTTTAATAAAGTAAATATATAATTAAATAAATAATGGTGGATTATTGCCAATAAACAAAAGCACCCAACGGTAAACACAAAAATATATTCACATTTTTGAATAAATAAATAAAATAATAATAAATAAAAAAATGGAAATAATTCCGGGAAAAAATGTAAAAATTATTCTTTAGCATATTTTCAGTAAAATTCTTTACAGCATAAATTATGCTATACTGCATATTAACATATGTTACATAGCATAAATTTGATCGAATATAGCATAAATATTTATGCTCAGGATGTGTGCGCATGACGTCATTCTGAGTGCTTTTCGATGCTCTTCTTGAGCTATGAATAACATTGCTCAGCATAGGAGAAACGTAGTTTTTGGCTATTTTCTTGGAAAATGTATATTTTTTGGTAATTATTATTTTTCTTGCATACTTGAAATCTAATTCAATCTTTTAACAGCATCAATGCTCTTTAAATTAATGCGAAGTATTTTTAAACTGGCAAAATGAGTCATTTTCCTATATCGGCCAATGTTATTTAAAACTCACTTATGGCGTCGACTTTTAACATGAAAGAAAACCCCCTATATAGTCTCTTCTAATTATGCAACTTGTTTTTGTTAAGTTATAAAAACTGCTTAAATTACGTAATTTTATTATTGGCGTGAGTAAAAAGTAAAAAATCATAATAACAATAGAAAAAAAATATATTATTTATACTGATTTTTTTCCTTCTTTCTTTTAAGTCCATACAATATAACAAAAGTTTAAAAAAAATGTTAAAATTTAAAAATGTGTACAAAAATGTTGAGTTAAATTAAAAATATATACAATATCATAGCAAAAAGTGTTAAATAAAGTGGAGATTATCCAAATATCTGTAGGTTATCATCTTTGTGTAACGCACAATAAAACTACAAACATCATATTTGAAATATACACTAGCAAAATAAAAGTCTAGTCACAAATATTAACACAATACGAAATACATTCATTGTATACTTTTG
>OX439133.1:738492-787558 GCA_949318235.1 Ecdyonurus torrentis
AAAAGTCTAGTGACTAATCTTTAGCCAATACGAAATACACTGAATACATGAGTACTTTTTACTATCTAATATCTATTCGCTATTGCCATAAAATACGATCAGATGGACATTTCAATTGACGTAAAACTGCACTTAAATACATAGTGTCATTTCCATATGCCAATACTTTTTTTTTCTTCCTCTTTGTCTTTGTCTCTTTGTCTTTTTTTTTTTTTTTTTTTTTTTTTTTTTTTTTTTTTTTTCCTTTCTTTTTCTTTACTGTACATTAAAGAATAACTGTAAGCTGAGTTAGCAGTGATATATGGCTACTAGACATTATAGTGTATGCTCTGTACCACATATAGGGTATATTCGAATGACGTCATTCTAAATGCGCTTCCACGCCATACAGAATCAATGAACAACATTGCTCAGCATAGGACAAACTTCGTTTTTGTCTATACTTTCTTTAAGCAGTTAATTCTTGCAATTTTTCTCACATACTTGAAATTCAAGCTATAAAATCAACGCTCTCAAAAATATTGTTAAAACTGACAAAATGAGTCTTTTTCCAATTGCCCCTGTTATTGAGTGCTCCAACATGGCGTCAACTTAAACATAAATGCATACACCCTATAACCCATGCACTTTTGTTTGGTAATGAGTAAACATTAACTGAAAAGTAATTATTTTTCAATGTTTTGCATAATTTCAGTTCCTTTCTATGAGTTATAATTTGATGTGCATATAAATGTTTAGAGCCGATGTTTACTGACTACTACTTAGTTTTTCTAGTGTAGTGCTTATGACCAAAGTTATTTATTAAAGTAAAAACGCTTACAAGTAAAAAGTGATCTTTTTGTTCAGTATAGCATATTTAGATTATATAAAAATAGCGGAAACATTTGCATCTGTTAGGGAAGAATATTTTATTTTTTAAATATAAAAAGATACGAATAGAGAGAGAGAGAGAGAGAGAGAGAGAGAGAGAGAGAGAGAGAGAGAGAGAGAGAGAGAGAGAGAGAGAGAGAGCATTAAATCTAAAACCTCAGCGTTATTTTAACAAAGAAATTATGACTAACCACAAAAGATTTTTTACAATTTTTTTATATTTTTCAAACATGTAAAAATGTTACAAAGGAACTGATACACTATAATATTTAAATACATGAAAATGATTCCATTTAACATTTTATTTCAACTGGCTTTGTTGCAAGACCAATATTTCATTTTTTTAATGACGTCTCTTTTCAAAACCTGTCTTCCGATTAATGTAGAGGGGGAGGGGAGGGGGTTAATTACTTTTATATCAACTTTACCTGGCGTCTCGTTTTATTTTTTTTTAAATACATTTCAAAGCTTTTTTAACATGTTCAAATCCGGATTTTCTTTTAAAAGAGGTTATCAATGTTTGGGATGATAGGGGAGGGTGTTACTTTATTATTCATCACATAAAAGTGTAGCCTAAATCATTCATTACAAATTTTCAAAACTTACTAAGAATAATAAAAAGTAAAAAAAAAAAAAATCTGTCTTTCTGTTTCGAAAAGATTTTTTTTTTTTTTTTTTTTCTATTTTTGCATTATTATTTACATCAAATTTATTACTTTGTGCATTTCCAGAAGTCTCTAATGCGTTGATTCTACGCAAGATACATTTTTCTTATATTTAGTTTATACTGTATGTCATTATAGCATAATTGATGCTAAACTGTAAATATTATGCTGAACAACATAATAGTTATGCTATGTAGCAAAGTTATTATGCAGTATAGCATAAATTATGCTGTATTGAACAAAATTATGCTGAAAATGAGCTAGCAGAATTATTACGTAGTCATTTTTGTACGGTGGGTTTATTTGTATATTTTTAAACACTTAAAATCATATCTATATATTATTATATAAAAATAATTTTATTTATTTTTATTTATTTTTATTTATTTATTTATTTATTTATTTATTTATTTATTTATTTATTTATTATTAATTTCCATCATATATCAGACTTATAATTAAAAAAATTTATAATAATTAATAAATAATAATGAAAAAAAAAGTTTGCAAAATGCAATAAGACATGCCAAATGTATGCAAAAATAGTTGCCACTCTCACAGCTGAAGTGTATAGAGTATAGAGGCATGATATCATTGTCAAAGGAAAGGTTAGTTTATTGCCTTTTTTTTTTTTTTTTTTTTTTTTTTTCAATTTGACATTTTAATTAATACCTGGCCACAACAAAAATCAATTAATATTTGATCGCTTTGTTTACATTGTGCAACTCATTCAAGCAAAATATCAGCTTTTTATTAATGAATTATTTTAGTAAAAACAACAGGATTGAAAATTAATATTATTTCAATAAATATTATTAATAAAAAAATGGTAAAAATTATTGATAAAATATTAAAATAGCTTTTGTTTTAATAATATTGATTGGTGGGGAGGGGGTCAAACATTTGAATTTAGTGCTCTCTCTATCTATCTCTCGCTCTCTCTCCCAAAATCAATGTAAAACAACAGAAAATATATTTAAAAAACTCGGGGTAACCCTTAAAATTTTAAAAGTAAGAATTTATGAAAATTATTTCTATTGAAGTCCCCATAAAAATTTCCACAATTTCTCTCCTATTTGATGGTCACTGGTCCTCAAATTTTTATTTTGGGTAGCTGTTAGCTTACAAATGGCACCATATATATAAAAAGTTTTTTTTTTTTTTTTTTCTTTTCTTTCAGGGTTTTCAAGAATTTTAGAAACAAGAAAGTTGAAATTCAATTATTTCAAAAATAAACTTTTTATTTATTTATTTATTTATTTATTTATTTATTTATTTATTTATTTATTTATTTATTTATTTATTTATTTATTTATTTATTTATTTATTTATTTATTTTTTAATAAATTGATGAGCAACTGAATTACAATAACAGCAGAAAGCTCAAATCTAAATTATCTTAGGCAAAACAAAAAATTAAAATTAAATTCATATATTAAAAACAGAACATAAAATACTAAATATAAAACCAAATTAGCATAAATTGAAGTACAGACTTCTCGTCCGATGCTTTGGTTCTTTTCTCAAGAAATTATCTAATAATAAAGAGGGGCGTGCCTCACTTCCGGTTTACATCGCATTGTCTGCCAGACCTGGGAAAATGACGACCGGAAATAAGACAATAATTATGGAGAAAAAATTACCTGTAACTCCATACGTGAAACCAAAAGTGAATTTTAAACACCAAGTTAAATGGAATAATAAATCTACATTTTTATTTTCTTGTTAAAAATAGATATGAAACACCCTGCAGTAATTATGCTGCCTTAGCCATGTTTACTATACAACATTAGTTTTGTTATACTGAATATTGTAGCATAATTATATCAATGTTGATTCAATTTAGAAACATTTAAGTTAAGATAAAAAAAGAAGAAAATTAAAAAAAAATCACAGAACGAAAAAAAAAAAAAAAAAAAAGATAAATATAAATTTAAAAAATGGTATAAAAGAAGCATTACATTTTTTTTTTTCTTTACCAATGATAAAAATAAGTTTGTAATATTTATGGAAGCTCTACAATATAGCAATTATTTTCAATTTGTATAGCCTAGAACCTAAAAAGTGACCTAACTCTAAAGGTCACTTACCCAAGAGTAAGGTCATGACCTTTGACCTACAGCACTCAGGTCACCACTTTAAATATAAAAAACATTTACATTTAAAATATTTTAAATAAATGTTTAAAAAATGCCGTAGCATATTTTTATTTGTTTCATATTTTTAATAGCAATAATAAAAGTAAAGTAAGAAATAAACTTAAAAGACGAAATATATAAAATGTTGGCCTGAAAAAAGAAGGAGATTTATGGGCGCATGATGTCTTAGCCCGATTATAATGTACTTTCGAGGACTTTTTTTATAAATCTAACTTCTACCATCTTTGCTCTCTCTCTCTCTCTCTCTCTCTCTCTCTCTCTCTCTCTCTCTCTCTCTGGGCCGCTACTAAATAAAACATCAATACTTTAGGTCAAATAAAAAAAATTATTTCTCTCTCGTAGCGTTTTCAATTTTCTATTTACCTCCTTTAAATCTAGAAAATAAAGTAAATCTCATAGATTTTTAAATCCGATAAAAAAGCTATCCGTTATTTTATCCGGACCATGGTTTATATTACGGTACCTATTTCATATTACGGATTTAATCTAATTTTACATGGCCTTCTCCCGCTCCGCAAAGTGTTGAATCACTCAATTTCGATATTTTTATACCGATATTTCAGAATTGTTTTATTTTGATTTAAAGGTGTTACAAATATATTTACATAAAAGTTTAAAAATTTAACAATTTCTTTAGTTTTAGTTTTATTTATAATTATCAATTATTTCAGTACAAAAATGTCAAATTTCTAATTATGCGAATTTGTCATTAAAATCTGAGAATAATTAGAAATTAACATATCATAAATTGTAACAAAATATATAATAAAAAAAATTAAAATTTTTACTCGAATTTTAAATCTAAAATACAGTAATAAATTGTGTAGAATTTGTGATGCATATCTGTCTTTAAAATATGGCTACCAAAATATATATTATTACTTTCAATTCATTTCTTATAATATTATATTATTTATTTGTTAATGGCTTTATTTTCAACTAACTTGAAGTTTTACAGGACAAATCTATAGTTTTAACTATAGTCTTCAATTTTATTTAGAGCTATAAAAATCGCCAATACGTCACAGTTTTCAATGCTTATTATTGGTAGTGATTTAGCTTTAATCAGAATCGCGATACAAACACGTAAAAGACACCTATATAATTAGCGTTATGAGTTTTTTTTTTTTTTCCTTTTATTATGATTATTTTTTTAAGAAAACTACTGCACTGATTCATAACATGTTTTAAGATTCATTATTTTTTTATTATTTATTTTTTTTTTAAACTAACGCAAAAAATATTCCGGAAAAAATTAAATATATAAAAGGATATTAGGCATATAATGCATACATTAAAGTGCTGATTTTTTTTTTTTTTTTTTTTTTTTTTACGATAATTTTTAATAAAATAAGCATTCAAAGGCTTTAAAAAGCATTTTTTTTTTTCAAGATCAGTGCTAAATCGTCCAATGCCAAAACTGGCCCCATGTTGCACAAAATTGCGATGCCACTACCTGTTCTCCACCGTGCACCCCAGAGTAAGCCGCAAACTGCCTTACCTAAAACACACAAACAAAAACACAATTTAGAACAAAATATAACATTTCTTCTACTTTAAGAAAAACTCTCTTTTTATTTTATATATAAGAATTATATTTTAAAGCTTTAACGACGTTCTTTTCTTAGGCGATCAAGACTGCAGATAAAATAAAATTGATCCGAAATAAAGCCACGAAAATGCCTCAAAATCACGCGGCCTTATTATAATATACCGCGCGAGAGAGAGAGAGAGAGAAATAGTAGAAAATTATTTAAATACACTGGAATAATTCATATGAATTATTTTATTAACTTTAATTTAGGCTACTTTAATGTAAAATGTCTTCAAATCTACGATAAATTAAGTGAAATTTAAAATATACATTGCATAATCAACATGACCTATCTGCATCCACTTTAGATCAAACCAAAGTCCTAATTACATTTATTATTGTTAAAAGGCTCAAATTACTCGGCAATTCAAAAGTTGCACTCAATGCAAAAGGTCTCTAAAAGCTACAACCAATGAGCGCTATTGGACATAGCATATTGCGATACGAGCAGTTAGAACGACATTTAATACATATCAACCAATTCAATTGATGCGTTTCTTTGATTTAAATTTAATGTTTGAAAAAAGTGCATAGTATATAATTACTATAAATTATATTTTTATTTCGAAACTGCAATTATAAATAAAATCCAAATTTTGTTTTATATACCAATAGAAAATTTAGAGCTAAACATTGAAAATTTCAAAATATTTCATTTTCATTATATTTATTTATTTTTTACTATTATTTTTTTTTTAAATGAAGAAATAGAAAAGAATTGGCTTTAAAAGACTTTGTATTTATTATCGCATTTCGTTAATATATCAACACAAATTTAGCACGCGAAAATAAACACATGAGCCCAATTAAAGTAACGCGTTCATTAAATTTTAATTTAATATTTTGCAGAAAAGTCAAAGTTTATTTTTTCTAGAAATTTGATCTTTATTTAAAAATATAAATTATAAATAAAACTCAAATTTTATTATTATTTTAATACAAAATTTAGAGGCAAGAATTGAACTATGAAAATGTTTAATATTTCATATATTTATAAAATTTAAAAAAAAAAAAAGTTGTACACTATTTTCTACTAAAGGTTTGTATTTTTAAAAATAAAAAAAAATACTTTTTTTTTTTTTTTTTTTTAATGCCATTTGCAAGTCAATAATAACAGCTACATATGATCAAAATTTTAGGACCTGTGACCATCAGATAAGAGAGAAAAAATAGTGAACTTATCATCAGACTTTATAAGGGTGAGAGATAGAGAGAGAGAGAGAGAGAGAGAGAGAGAGAGAGAGAGAGAGAGAGAGAGAGAGAGAGAGAGAGAGAAAGAGAGTAACCCCAAAATCTGGTACAAATTTTGGTATGTTTCGTCCACAAGTACCATTGTTCAGCAAAACAAAAAAAGTTTAAAAAAGTATCCGCTTTAAGCAATCTATATTATTTTAATTTCTCAATGTAAAAATCATAACCCTCCTCTTCACTCCATTTAAAAAAAATCAACAATGAAACTTGTAACAGCTGCGTTTGATCAACCTAAATGAATGAACATTGTGCTCTCTATTATTTCCGACCCAACATACTTCACACACTTCAAGTTCACCATGTCGATAAGGTCGATAATCCTATACTAACACATATCAATATGAACCTTATGTAGTTGTGATGTTACGATAACATAGGTATATTGAAGATATATCGCCAGGAAAACGTATAGCAATGAATTATGAGTGCTGGTAAAGAGGGTTGGGCATGTTAACAATAAGTTACAATGTATTGTTACAAAATTAACATATAATACTCTTTTAATTATGTATGTATAGGGAGCTCAATTTTAAAACTCGCATATACGATTTTAAGTCTTTTTAATTTTAATATTTGTACGTAAAAATGTATTTTTCATTGCAATATTTTAGGGAGGAATCTTAATTTCATAATTTATGACTTTTGATGACGTCACGACTGATTTTGTACTGTAATTTAAAAACCGTGGTTTTTAACTTATATTTAAGGAAAGAAGTTTTAGTAGCCAGTGCAATGTAATCCTGGTGACGAGCTGATTACATTGAACTGGCTACTGAAGCTGCTAACTTGTATACAAATCAATATTGATTGATGTTAGCAGCTTCAGTAGCCAGTTCAATGTAATCAGCTCGTCACCAGGATTACATTGAACTGGCTACTGAAGCTGCTAACTTGTATACAAATCAATATAGATTGATGTTAGCAGCTTCAGTAGCCAGTTCAATGTAATCAGCTCGTC
The DNA here is from genome assembly GCA_949318235.1 of Ecdyonurus torrentis. Classification (NCBI taxonomy): domain Eukaryota; kingdom Metazoa; phylum Arthropoda; class Insecta; order Ephemeroptera; family Heptageniidae; genus Ecdyonurus; species Ecdyonurus torrentis. The sequence goes on from OX439133.1 coordinate 745,990, forward strand.
ACCAGGATTACATTGAACTGGCTACTGAAGCTGCTAACTTGTATACAAATCAATATAGATTGATGTTAGCAGCTTCAGTAACCAGTTCAATGTAATCCTGGTGACGAGCTGATTACATTGCACTGGCTACTGAAGCTGCTAGCATCAATCAATATTGATTTGACAATTTATTTTCTCGAATTGTTATATTTTAAATACAAGCGTACTAGCTATAAAGACTGCACAATGTTAAGTATTCAAAGCAATTAAAGTTTACAATTTTGCTGCTACCAAAATTGTGAGAAAAAAATCACCCTTCGTACGTTTTTTTTTTTTTTTTTTTTTTTTTTTTTTTTTTTTTTTGACAAGCGTGATTCATTTAATGAGTATTTAACTCCACGCACGCAACAGACAAAACTTTAAACAAAAAATATATGCTCGGGGAAATAGAACCACTTTTTTTTTTATTATTTTTTTTTTTATTATTATTATTATTATTATTATTATTATTTTTTTTTTTGCTAACAATTTATTGTGATTTCGTTTATGCTTTAGTAGCATTTTTTTTTTTTTTTTTTTTTTTTTTTTGCCTTTGCTTTAATTTATGAAACATTTTTCTCGTGCTCATGTTGTTAGTAAAAAATTTCATTACCAGGAAATTCCAATTTTTTATATATATATTTTTTTTTAATTGAAAATTTCAAGAAATTTTAAAAAATTCCAAATGAAAGTTACCAAGCTGGTATGGCCGAGTGGTGAAGGCAGCTGACTCGTAACTGTGTACTCCTCACCAAGTATAGGTTCGAGCCACTGCTAGGTGCGTACGTCAAGTGTGAGAGCACAACACGTTGCACGATGTATGTTTACATGCATTCCATGACGACGCACAGCATTCGGGAGGTGCATGATTGATGTGATTGCACCGACCAGCCTGCCTAGACGTTTCCACGTTTTCTCTAGCCTGGCATGGTGAATGCCGGGTTGTGTACTTAGGCCGTGGCCAGCCCGTGTGTGCTTTTTCATTAATTGGAAAGTCCTTAGCTGTCGATAAGACAATGTCTTGACTGGGACTGGGATTGGTGTAGCACGATAACACAATATGGCAAGCAAAAAAAAAAAAAATAATAATAATAAATAAATAAATAAATAAATAAATAAATAAATTAAAAAAAAAATTGAGCTTTTTATTCTATAAGTTAATTTTCTAATGCGATTGTCTGAAAATTTAATGTCAATGTTTTACTGTTTAAGTATTAATATTACTTTGAGATTTTTAAGTCAATAATAGACTTTCGTTGTGTGAGTGTAGCTTCAATAATTGAAATTTGCGTACAGTCGGCGCGACATAAAGTGCAAATACAATTATACTGTACATAATATAATTGTTTATCATTTTAATCGCGTCTTTGAGCCGGCACTCAAGTGGGACTCTCGTCTCTTGTAATCTGCACCTGGGGAAGACTGTGACGTCATCGTGACGTCAGCACAGCGACGTGCGGAGCGTGCACGAGTCACGATGTGCCCGAGTCTTGGGGTAACTGGCGGAGAAATGTTTGTCACTTACTATTACTGCTTTGTATACCTCGGCATTGCAAATATAGGCTACATATAGGGTGTATCCGCATGACGTCATATTTAATGCACTTGGACGCCATACTGGAGTAATGCATAACATTGCTCAGCATAGGACAAACGTAGTTTTTGGCTATTTTCTTTGGGAACTCACTTAATTTTATTATTAATATTTATTTGTGTGTTATATTTATATATTTTATTTGTGTGTTTGCTGATATTTAAATCTGTGTTGATTTGACGTGGACACATTTCTAAATTATAATACAGCGAGGCATTATGTGAAAAAATATCGCATCAATCTGACATCAATATCTGCAAATATATCAATCATCACACTTTAATTACATTATTAACAAATTTTTTTTTATTTATTTTTTTTAATTTTTCAATCACTTTTTTTTTAAGTTTTATTTTTTTTTTTATTATTATTTTTTTTTTTTTTGTGATGAATGAATACTCCACGCAACAAAAATATTTCGATTCCAAAACACACAAAATCAATCAATAAAATCGCTTCATTTCTTAAAATCACTGACTCTAAATTGCAACATGATATTAACTAATTGATATTATTGTACACACTCAAAAATATATCCAAAAGAAACAAAAAGTGTATCAATCAATAGCGATTGTCAACTATTGCCCATTTTTATTTACTGTGTACATTTGCCTGCCTATATCGACTAGATCCTCTTGTTTTTGTTACTGCCTCAAAGCACTTTTTGTTTATTATTATCTTTTTATTGTTTCATTTTTTTTTGCTCCTTTTTTCCCTTTTCAATTGTTTATTTATATGAAATAAAATGTGAAATTAAATAAATATAATCACATTTGTCAACCACTGCTACACAAACATTTACAAAAACAATCGCGCAATTAATTCACTTTTTTTTTTTTGTTCAAATTCACAACAAAAGCTAATTAAGTCTAAATGATGAACATAATTAAATATAAATGTTCAAACTTTTTTTTTTTTTTTTTTTTTGTGCACGTCTATATACTAAGTGTATGCGGTTGGTCATTGTGTCTATTAGTCATCCAGTACGTAATATGCAACATGTCTATTCAGTGGCGGCCCGTCAAATTAGGCGCCCGGGGGATAAACTCGCGGTGCGCCCTTACCCGTAGAAATAGCATAATTAGGCAAATGGGGCGAAGCCCCCTATTGCGCCGCAGGCGCGATTTTTTTTGGGGTCACGCCCCTTTTTGGCATAAAATGCAAAATTAGTATACCTAAAAGAATTTGCTATTACAATTCAAGTACTTCAAATTTAAGATTTTTTACACCATTTGAGTATTATAAAATCGAAAAAAATATTGATATTTTTTTCTTCAATAAAAGAACATTATTCTAAATTGCTTTTTAAAAAATTTATTTACGACGACATATATATTAAGGTATAGCATGTACTCTAAGGTAGGATTGTATTTTTATTTTCTGTATTAAAATTAAGTATAGAGTTTGCATGCTGTAACCCAAAATATAAATTAAAAAAAAAAAAAAAAAAAACTGCATGTTGTCACAACAGAGTGTGAAAGTGTCGCAAAATGCACCACCCCCAATGCTATAATGAATCTATATTTGAACATTTGAACCCCGATTTTGACCCTTGCTTTGAAAATTTTTTTAAAGGTGTTTTAAAAATACTTTTCAGGTTGAAAAGTTTGGTTCTAAAAATGAGTTTACGGTTTTATCCACAACATTTTTTTTTTTTTTTTTTTTTTTTGTGACAATTGACCCATGTAAATTTAAATATGCGATTTGCAATAATTTTGCTCTCCGTAAAGTAATAATAATAATAATAACAATCTCGTAAAAATCGTTTTTAAACTCAAAGTCAATAAAAGTTGATCTCAATAATAGAACACGCTAAAGTATTTTTTGTTCAGAAGTTGTTCAAGTAAAATTTTGCGCATGACGAAGAGCTTGACGTTTTATTGAAGATATATCTTTTACTTACTTAATTTGCGGAAGATTTTATTTGAGCCGAATTTAAGTTCCTTAACTAACTCCACAAATAATTATTTGTTGCGGATAGAAAACTGTTCCTTGGTTCATTAAAAAAATAATTATAAAACAAAAAATTAAAAATTATATAAAAAATTTGAGTTTTTAAATCATTTTCATTTTACATAAAATGCTGAATTAAGTGCATTACTATTTTACAGAGATTGTGCATTATCAAGCTTCAATATCATATTTTTTTTTTGTTTTTTAGGCTGTTTTATTGTAGTTTTTATAATATTTTTATTAGCCACTATAATTTCTCTCGCCGTGCGCCCTTTTTGCTCCGGCGCCCGGGGGAAATGTCCCCTCATCCCCCTCTATTGGGCCGCCACTGTGTCTATTGCAACAACTCTCATTACTGATGACATCTTTGATATTAATCACTGCATCAGCATCTCTAGGCCTCTCTCTCTCTCTCTCTCTCTCTCTCTCTCTCTCTCTCTCTCATCTCTAGGCCTCTTTCTCTCTCTCTCTCTCTCTCTCTCTCTCTCTCTCTCTCTCTCTCTCTCTCTCTCTCATCTCTAGGCCTCTTTCTCTCTCTCTCTCCCTCTTTCTGTCTTTCTCTCTAGGTCTCTGTCTGTCTCGTTGTCTCTCTCTCTCTCTCTCTCTCTCTCTCTCTCTCTCTCTCTCTCTCTCTCTCTCTCTCTCTCTCTCTCTCTCTCTCTCTCTCTCTCTCTCTCTCCACAAGTTAATTAAATAATAAAGCCATATCCAACATAAGTATAAACTGCGCACTGCCGCCATCATGCCTCACATATTTATCAACTGCAATAAAATTTAATTCTATAATAATATAATAAGATAATCGGCTAATTAAAATACTAAACAGATCGTTATTTTAACTTATGATCAAGGTCATGGGTCAAGGTCACGATGCAAGAGGTCATGACCTATCTATCTGGACTATAGAGAACTTAACAGAGAAGCGACAACCTCATGTTTTGGGCAGGCTCGCAATACATTTATTTTGAAAGTTCCACTACTAAAAGTATCCCCAAACTTAAATGACAGTCGAAATACTCTTAGCCAATGAGAAAGCTCTAATTTTGTGGTTAGTTAATAATTTACTTAAATGCTTGGGTACTTTTAGCGGGACTTTCAAAACAGATGTATTGCGGGTATGCCTAAAATATGAGGGTGTCGCTTCTCTGATTGGACATGACCTTGACGTGACCTCAAGTTAGGGGACACTAGACCCCAAACTTTGCTGTGCAGTCAACTAGGGTGAAATTGACAGCCAATCACTGAGCTGCTTTCAAAGTGCTGTGTGAGAGAGGCACGTGAGAGCTGGCACGTGATTGGAGTTTACATTTGAGCCCTGATGACTGCGTACATTGGAGTTCTCTCGGTGTAACCTGCACTGTATATAAGTGCATGCACATTACGTGCAGTAAGTGTATCATGCTGCTGCACTCCCTAGGCTGGACATTAAATATAATGTGTGAACACGGCTTTGGCAAACCTCCAGCCTGTCTATAATCAAATCACTTTAGCCATTTATTGCACAACTATCAACATTGATTTTGTATGGATTTGTGAGAACTACATTTAATACTTCGTTATTTCTAGCAGATAATCGCTGCTTTGCTTTTATCATACAAAGTATACACTGCACAATAACTAATTACTATTATAATTACTATTTAATATCGGCCTTTAGACTCAAACTTTTCTCGTCAAAAAAATGTGAAATTTTGCACAATGATACTTCAGCCTGAGACAATTTCAAATATATGACCCTTTGTTACACAATGACACCAAATTTAGACCCGAAACACATCTAGTTTTTGAGATATAAGGTCGGTACCTTACTCCCTTAATATAATCATATTTTCTATTCGCCCAGCTGTACTTAGAAATGTAAAATAGCTATAAATTCTCTCCATGTTAATATTGTAATTAAAATTACCTGCACAAAACTGCACGAATGTAAACAAAAAAGTCACAACCAAGAGTGTCCGGTATATTTTGTAGTCCAATCCACTTTTTGCCCACTTGACCACGACACACGCACACACTTTTCTACATCATATTTTTTACACACAATTTACAATATAACTAATAAAACTTTTTATTTATTAAATAGGGGAAAATCAGAGTTTTTTTTTATAAAGCTTGCGCATACATGTAATATAAGTGTGGTAAAAAATACTTTTTTTAAACATAAACACACGAAAAGTTAAAAATAAAAATAATATATTGTTTAAAAAAAATGGTAAAAAATTAATTTTTATGTCGAAACAATTATTTTTTTATTTTTTTTTTACTTTACTTTAATAATATAAGGCGGAAAGTTTATTTTTTATTTATTTATTTTTTTCTTTATTTTTTTTTTAAGTAAAAATAACAAAATTGACAAGGAAAATGTGCTGTAAATAAAAAGTTATTAGAACTGAAAAATATTAGTTATATTTATATTTTATTTATTATTTTTTTTTTTTTACTTTTAATTTATTTATTATTTTTTTTTTTTTATTATTATTATTATTATTATTATTTATTTTTTTGCCACAGGTTTCCTTGAAGATAACAAATTTAAAAGTATTTTCAAAATGTAAAATGTCAGCAGACAAAATCTTACAAATTTCCACCCATGTTAATTTCATTAATTTCTCTCTTATCTGATGGTCACAGATCCTCAAATTTTCATCATAGGTAGCTGTGACGTCACAAAGTAAGGGGGGGGGGGATATTAAATTGCAAAGATACGAGCATGTTTTTAATTAAAGTCTAAAAAGTGAGTTCCCCTCAGTAAAAGTTGTGTTTTGATCGGTTTGATTTGAGGGTGGCAAATACAACCACAAATATATTTTACACTCGAGCTTTGCAAATTGTGTTTTAGTTGCTGCTTCTGTTTTATGTGGTTTTGTACATTTCATGCCACGCTCAACCAAACTGTAATTTACACAATTTACATACCATGTTTTGTAATCTACAATACAGGTTATCGGCCAGGAGAAATATCTGACAGTTTGTATAATAATTGAAAATCGTTCATTTCATTTGTTTCTCCCGCCCGCAGAAAGAATAAATTATGGCTATATAAAATAAATTATTGCTAAAATAAATTGTAGCTAAAATAATGCATTTTAGCAAGTTATTAATAATAGCTAATTTAAGTTGTTTAATGTTTTGTTAAGCTATTTTAAGTTCAAATAGCTATTGTTAATAATTCTAAAATGCATTATCTTAGCTACTAGTAATAACTCAAAAGTTTTTATCTCAAATAAGTTAGGAGTCGTAACTAAAAAAAAAAAATAATAATAAATAAAGTTTTTTTTTAATTATAATATTATTTTTTAAATATAAAATATTTCTATTATTATAATTATTTCCTATTTTTTATACATTTTTTAGCAAATTAACAAATTCCTAATATATTTAAAATTGATCAGAGAAAAACATGAGCATTTATATCACAAAACACTTGATGGGACTTACATAAATAACTTTATTTTGTCTCAAAACCCAACTATAGCTCCGTAGTAGTGATCAGAAATTTCGATTTATGCAACCCGCACAACATTTTCATTCTAATTTTTGCATGTTTGTGACGTCATGAACATGAATAGTCACTTAAATTGCATACTTTACAGTATTTTCACGCTCTCTCTTGAGGCTACATTAACATTCTGGTAAAAATTATCATCAGTTTTGAAGATCCCATTTCGTGCTTATTTATTAAAAAGCCCGTGTTGTATTATGTGGTCTATGGCTTTAATAATGTATTTTCCGTATTGTGTACGTATGCATGAGTTTGCTTTGCATACATTGCTGCACATCATATTGTGTTTGAGACGGTCAGCTTGCCCCACAAATATGTTAGCTTCCAACTGACAGACAGACTGACAGACTGACAGACTGAAGGGTTTGTTTATGTTTTGTGCATTGACCCGGCAACCACGTTTCTGCTTGACAAAGTCCCTCATATGTGATGACGTCACTGTGACGTGTGAGTGACGGGATGCAAGAGTTGCACCGGGTGAAGATATCCACATGATATATACACTGCACAGAACAAATCTCTAGTGTCTACCAGTTAGCTACACTTACAAAATAAATACGTCCTGGATGAATCAATGAATCAACCAATCAATATAATAAATAACATTGACCGCTTATGTTTACACAGGAAAAAGAAGTCCCGGAAAAGGAAACCACGTGACGGTAGGGAGAAAAGTTGGAGCCAGCAGCAAGCTAAGCCCAGCTAAGCCTGAGCTACCTCACACTTTTACCGTCACGTGGTTTCCGCTTCCGGCCACTTCCTTTTCCGTATTTTGAGTAAACATAGACTGCTTCAGTTTACTTAAAATGCGGAAAAGGAAGTGACCGGAAGAGGAAACGTGATGGTAAAAGTGGGAGAAAGCTTGATGCCAGCAGCAAGCTAACCTTGGAGCTACCATCACGTGGTTTCCTCTTCCGGTCACTTCCTTTTCCGCATTTTGAGTAAACAGAATCAGTCATAAGCAGTGAAGGCTGTTCCAAGACACAAAAGTCCAGCTCGGTCCAGTGCATATTGACATGCGTGACAATCAAAGCGTGCGATATTTCACGGCGTGCTAAGCCATGTTGTGATGCGTAAAGTTTGTATTGAAATGTCTTAATTGTTATGCTCGCTAACTTACTACAAATAACTTGGGCTCAGTGTAGCATGCACAGCACACACAAATATAAACAAATACTTGACATCTCAGCCTCGCAAATACAACAATTAACATTATATAAATATTTTATATTTTAACAACTTTTATATGTGTGCAAGAAACCATGAAACATCATCAAAACCATACGCTGCAGCCTTTTTTAGTGTGAAAAACCTTAGTTTCACACAAGCTGTCTTTATTTTAATTTTACTAGTTTTACTTTATATAATGCAGCCCAAGGTACGGCAAAAAAAAAAAAAAAAAAAAAAAAAAAAAAAAAAAAAAAAGGCCAAAGCGTGATTTTGTTCGCCAACATATTTGCTTTATTATATATTACATAATTACTATGGTAATAGTACCCTGTGCGCGGCACCTTCAATACTGCAACTCTGTTTTTAAATACTTCAAAATTGAAAACTTAACTTCCAAAACTGTAAGTAATAAAAAATACAATTATTAGATATACGAATGATCTTTTTAGTAAATCTTATAGAATAATACGAATGATCTTTTTAGTAAATCTTATAGAATAATCTTTATTAACCCAGGCACTTGATACTAACTATAATAACTCCTAAGTAACTTTAAGTAACTTTTAATAGTAACTCAAATAATAGTTAATTATTTAAACTTAAATAAAGGCAATTAACACTAATTAAAAAATATTTAAATGCAATTAACTACAAAAAATATGGGATTTACATTTATTGTGAAAGAAACCCGCATTTTAAAAATAATTCAATTTAGACAAAGAAATCTTAATTGTTTCATATACACTGAGAAAACGAATATCTCTTGGCTGCATAATTAATGCTACATTATATAGAGTATAAATAATTAAGTTGTAAACACAATATTTAGGTTATGTTATGTACCATAATTATTATGCAGTATAACATAGATTATGCTGTATTGCACAAATTGTGCTGAAAATGAGCTAGCAGAATTATTACGTATTTATATTTGACCATGTAGCGATCACTTTTCTTAGTGTAGTTCCCACACTGAGGAAAAAAGTAACCAGAATAAAGTAAAGTTTTTACTAGAATGCAAAGTAAATTTTATGGCACGATATTTTTACAGTAAAATATTAACTTTGCTTGCAAAGTAAAAGTTAACTTGGAATAATGTTAAATTTTACTGTGCATGCAGTGGGAAAGTTACGTTGCGCGCAAAGTAAAAAAGTTACCTTGCAGCGCAAAGTAAAATTTAACCACGCACGCTAGATACAATTTTTACATTGCAAGCAAAGTCAATTCTTGCTTTATTCTAGAATATTTTTGCGTGCTAAAATGAATTGTTTTTAAATAATTTGCGAACTAATTAAAAAATTTTTTATATATTCTTATAGGTATTAACGAGACGAATCGTTTGGTATGAAGTAAAAATTTAAAATTTAAGTTGCAAGGCATGTTAGCCTCACAGACATACGGGGTGGGATTTGAACACGTTACCTACCTACCTACCTAACCTAACCTAGCCTGCCTAAACTACCGACGTTAACCGTTCGACCATCGTTACATATAGGTTTTAGAAATGTAAAAGACTTTTATAAACTAGAAAATAAGAAAGTGGGGGAGTAGAAAAGTATTCACGCGCGACTATTTAAAACTTTATTACGGCATTTTTTTTTTCTTATATACTGCCATTAGAAAAATTATTCACCAGTGATAATATAACAAATACATATGTTTTTCACTTGATTTCTATTTAAATCTGGGCTGTATAGCATGATGTATTTCTGCTAAATTTTAATTAAGGCTAAATTAAATTCCCCCCCCCCCCCTCTCTCTCTCTCTCGCTCTCTCTCTTTTTCAATGATTATTTTAATATTTATTTTTGGGCAAGATTTTGTTTAAAAAATTTCAATAATTTGTTACACATTAGATTAAGTTATCATAATTTATAATGCATGGCAGCAATGACAAAAATGAAATAATTACGATAATACATACAAAAATGTTTTTTTTCCTAAAAAAAAAAAAAAAAAAAAACGCACACCGTTAATGCTATAGTCCTCTTTTAGCGATATTCATTTATGTTAAATTAATACAAGGAATTAAAAAATAAAATTAATTAATTATTTTTAAAATAATATTTAGAATCATCAGATTTATCCTCTATACTTATAGTTTACTGCGCAATGCATGAAAGTAACCTTGCTCTATGAAGTTAAAAGTTACTAGAATGCAAGGTAATTTTTTAACTTAGCGTGCAATGTGAAATTTTACTGCGATCAAAAAAGTACATTTTTACTATAAATTAGGGTGAAACGTTAACACAGCTGCAAGGTAATTTTTTTACATTTCAGTGCTTAGTAAAATGTTACCTTGCAAAATGTAAAAATTTACTTTATTACGAAGTTAATATTAAACCATCCCTGCAAAGTTAAAAAATTACCCAGACGGTAATGTTATTATAATCCTACTGCGTGCAAAGTAAAAATTTATTCGGTTCTCTTTTTACCTTGCAATTTGACTTGATTCTAGTAACTTTTTTACTTTTATTCTAGTAAAAACGGAAAGTTACTTTGCTGCAAGGTAACTATTTTTCTCCGTGCAGTATTAGGTGTGACGATATTTTAACTTAATTATTCCACTTTTGCAAGTCAATAAAGGTGTTAGAGAGGGTGTGTGAGAGAGAGAGAGAGAGAGAGAGAGAGAGAGAGAGAGAGAGAGAGAGAGAGAGAGAGAGAGAGAGAGAGAGAGAGAGCTCATTTAAACATAATTATGCAAATCACTTTGGTGCTAATTAATGTTCATCTGATATGCAAGAAATTTATTTTAGTGGTGAGAGGGGGTGAATGTAAGGGGGGGGGGGAGCTTTGAGCCGCATTTGACACACTTTGACATTTGTTTACCTTTTTTATTGCAGTTTGGGTTAATTATATACTTGTTTTAATAATCATTGATTCATTCATTTATTTTCTTATTTATTGTTTTATTTATTTATTCATTTAGTTTTATGAAATTATATTTATTAAATACAAGGTGCGTAATATTTAGTTTTACAGATTAACAAGATCTAAAACCATGCAAAAAGGAAAAAAAAGTTGTCAAACTTACATTCAGCCGACTCGGATTAACTTAAATATATATTGAAGAAAAACGACAATATACAAGTATTTTGTTATTATATTTTCAATTTAAATGCATTTTACTACTACTTTTTTTTAAAAAAGTGTATACTAAAACTCAATTTTTCATTTCAAATAAAACTGAAATTTGAAAAGTGTTAAAAAAAAATTATCGAAATTAAAACCAGTAATCTAATAAACCACTTGCAATGAACGAAAATTTTTAAAAATACATTTAAAATTTCTGAATGTTTTAAATATGGGAATACCGTGTGTTCAAAAATATACATATACGGTATAAGAAATAAAAATAACAAAAAATGCAAAAATTAATTAAAAATACTTCCCATGCTCTCCAAGAAAAAATAACGCCTCAAAATTTTGTAATGCTCTTTTCAAAAATGTCATAAAAAGTGGGGGTTAAAAAAAGTCACCTTCCTCATTATGCTGCATTTACGTTCCTTTTCAATCCACAAATCACTTCTCATATTTTGCACCCGAGTAGCAAGCCGAGGGGAATTATTTTATGTCAATCAGTTATGTTGATTATTCAAGATAAATGCTACCTATCAACTTTGCGACAAAATCCTTTTTATTTCCATTTTCTTGTTATTATTGTTTTTGTAAGCGAAATACAGAAACTGATTTAAAAATTTTTATTTTCAGCGTTAGAGAAAACTATTTCCAATATAACTAACACAATAAAATAAAAATAATTACTGTTTTAATTACTAAGTCCATGTAAATTAATTTGTAATAAAATGCAATTATAAAGGAGCAAAGTAAAAGTGCAACGAACAAAAAGAAAAAGAAAAAAAAAAAAGAAAAAAAGAAAATAAGTTGTATCTCGAAACAGAAAACTGGCAAACTTTATGATGACATTTGAAAGTTAACAGTAACAGTACCTATGATAACATTTTCACCATCAGATAAGACAGAAAATATTGAAATTAACATGGGATCTTATGATGGGGCTATAACTAAATAATAATAATAAATAAAAAATAATTTAAAATCTAGTAAAATCCGAACGTTGTTTATATAATCCTTTTTTTCCTTTTATTTTCTTTTATTTTCTTTTATTTTGAAGATAGTTTATCCTAATGTAAATAACATACCAAAGCAGAAGGTGCACATTTTGTAGCGTCGTCATGCCATACATATAAATAACGAGACAGACAGGGTCAAAGGTAAAATTAGGAAATTGGTCTCGGAGAGAAGTGGCGTCATCTTTCTAAATCTTCATCCATCAACTCGCTCATCACCTCTCTCTCTCTCTCACACACACACACATACACAGATAGATAGACACACACTCTCACTCTCGCTCTCTAACACACACACACACACACACACACACACACACACACAAACTCTCTCTCTCTCTCTCTCTCTCTCTCTCTCTCTCTCTCTCTCTCTCTCTCTCTCTCTCTCTCTCTCTCTCTCTAATACAAAAATTACACGCCGATTAGAAAAACCTTACACAGTAATTTCCAACATAATTTCCTTAACTTTTATGATAAATGTTTCATATTTTATGCTTAATTAACTTTCAAGTAAAATTAAATTTTGTGACTTGTCATAAGTTTTAACTTTTCCTATCTTCTTATGTTCATTTTAAATTATTATATTTTTGTTATTATTAACTTTAAAAATACAATGCGTCGCCCGAATTTGTAAACTTTTCTCACCCGTCTTGAGAAATTAGGTTTTTGTAAAATATATAACCTATATACACTCAGAAAAGAGATTTGTAGGCAGTGCAATGTTTAGGTTGAATAAAGACCAAACCAGTCACCACGTTGTATATATAGGGTGTATGCATTCATGTTAAAGTCGACGCCATGTTGGATCACTCAGTAACATGGGTGGCATAGGAAAACGACACATTTTGCCAGTTTAAAACCACTATGCAATATTTTTGAGAGCATTGATGCTGTAAATGTGTTGAATTAGTATCTCAAGTATGTGAGAAAAATAACAATAACAACAAAAATTTAACAATTTTTCAAAAAAAATTGGCTTAAACGAAGTTTGTCCTATGCTGAGCAATGTTATTCACTACTCCAGTATGGCCTCCAAGCGCATTAAATATGACATCATCCGCATACACCTTATTAGTATGCTGTATTAGTATGCTCATGACGTCATATTTAATGCGCTTAGACGCCATACTGGAGTAATGAATAACATTACTCAGCATAGGACAAACGTCATTTTTGGCTTTTTTGAAACAGTTAATTTTTCGGTTTTTATTATTTTTCTCACATACTTGAAATTCCACCGGCATCAATGCTCTCAAAGATATTGCTAAGTAGCCATGACAAAATGAGTCATTTTCCTATACTGGCCCATGTTATTGAGTGATCACATATGGCTTCGACTTATATAAGAATGCAAACACCCTGTACAAAATGTTTTGAATATCTAGGACTGAAATAGAAATGACAAAATGTGACTAAGTTACTTTACCGTGTAGCAGATATTTTGTAAACTGTCTTTGCTTACAGTCTCGCATATTGACACAAAAATCACGTAGTCTACGAGATATGTACACTTAACTGACCCCGATGTATCACCGCGCATGATACATTACGTTATTATTGCTAATGTAATGACTTCACATTTCATCTATTTTTAACTTTATTATTTAAATTTTGCCTTTTTATTTTTTAATTGTTATAATTGTTATTATTATTATTTTTTATTTTTTTGCTTTTTTTATAAATCTTTTTTTTTTCTTTTTCTTTTATGATTTAGCCAAATTAATAATTAAAAAATTAATAAAATACTTAATTAAATTACAATGTAATGATTTAAAAGCGATCGTTTACTGCCTAATTTTGATACCATAGTAACAACTACCTATGATGAAAATTTAAGGACCTGTGACTATCAGATAAGAGAGAAAATATTGAAATTAACATGTGCTCTTATGGCAGTATAAATCTAAGCTTCATGGCGATGCTATTTAAATTTTCATATAAACTTGTATTTTCTGTATTACTGTATTAAAAAAAAAAAAAAAAAAAAAAAAAAAAAAAAAATGTCTTTACAAATTTTAGTTTTTTTTCTTTTTTTTTTTTTACCAAATTATATCTCAATTTCGTAAGCAATGAATGAAAATAATAAAAATAAAAACACGAAGCTTACATTCAAAAAGTCCCTCAGTTGAAAGTTTTATTTATAAATCTAACGCTGATTTGAGACCAAAATAACATTTTTATACATTTGTTGTGTTCCGATGGCACTGAAGGCACTTAACCTTTAAAACACACACACACACAAAAACTGTAAATAAAAGTAATTAAAAATAAAAAAGTGTAACAATAATTACGAGCTAAATATAATCCTCTTTTTATATACATGTTCAAAATATTTTTATTAAAATAAAAAATATTAATTATAATTTTAATATTTTCTGTTTCACTGGCAAGTGCTTTTTTTTTCTAACTACTTAAGCGATTACGCTAATTAAATTGAAATACTACAATTTTTTTCATCTTTAAGGAGTCGGGAATAGAAAATAATTATCACCGATAAAAGGACCCAATTCTTTATCTAATAGTAATTGGGACCATAAATGAAGCCATATATGCAAAAATTATGAGATTTTACCGTTTTACCAATTCAAAAAAGGGTCGACATCTCTAGCTTTAAAGAAATGTACTTTGGTTTTCAACGACATTTTTAACATGATATTTGCATTTTTTTTTCTTTTTTTTTTTTTCTTCTATAGCTTTCAATTTTGTCGTCTCTCTTTGACGGTCTAACTTTGGTTCAGTATAAAAGCTGCCATGTAGCCATTATATGATAAATGTCCAGGCGACTTTCCTCTATGCTAACATACGTACAAGTATCTCGACAAGTACCTAACATTTGACATTTCAAACAAATCTAGCGGCACAAAAACATACGCACGAAATATACGTGTTGGCACAACATGAGAATTATAAAAGAGGATCAGAATAGATAAGTAAGCATGTAAGTATACTCATATATAAATATTTAAATAAATAATTAAATACATAAATAAACAGGTAAATGAATAAATAAATAACAAGCTAACGTACAAATGAAATAATTGAAATAAATTTAACTTTTTTATCAAACCCCAAAAATATAATTCGTAAAAGTTTAAGTTCTCGTATTTTATAGTTGTTTATTCATGTACGCTATAATATTGTTGATGTTTGACGTCTGTGCTTTACTATCATATATTCATATATAGTCACCTTGCAGCGGAGCTTGCAAACTAACTTAGCTATATAGCATACTTATTCTGCAGTCTTTACTTTACATGCATATAAGCTTCTTAAAAGACAGATATGTATATGAGGCTTCATAAATCATAGAAGCATTGATTGTATGCATACATTATCTCTCTCTCTCTCTCTCTCTCTCTCTCTCTCTCTCTCTCTACACTACGAAGACTTATATACAAATGAAACTCCCGAGGTCACACAGTTGACCCCTGTGGCAATCCAAGTACAATCCTATACAACACAATCTCCACACAAATATAGAAATGTGACATTTTCTTATACATCAATTGAATTGCTGTACGTTCAAATATAAATATTTCTGGTTAATAAATATACGGGTATTTCTCACCATATTACGAGACATGTAAATCAACCCTCAAAGGACTGCCTCTCTCGCATCAAATAGATCCTCTCTCTCTCTCTCTCTCTCTCTCTCTCTCTCTCTCTCTCTCTCTCTCTCTCTCTCTCTCTCTCTCTCTCTCTCTAAATAGATATTCTTGTATTTAACGTAGTTGACGTCACAACCGTTAAGACAAAAAATAACAAATAACGCTCAAATTTGTGGTTAATTTCGTTGTACATACATATGGTCCTAACACTGGTGACGTCACTAAAACTATAAAAACTTTGTGACGTCATAACTGTATAGTAAACAAAACGTAGGTACTTCAACAACATTAAATCTGAACAAACTTTTATATAAACTTTACACTTGGAATTAAATAACATAAATTTTAAACAATTAAAAAATAATAATACAGTAATAATAAAAATAAAAAATAAAAAATATATAGAAGAAAAAATACAAATAATTACAATAACTTACAAGGAAAAAATAAATTACGCTATTTATGCCGTCGAATAGTAAAAAATATAGAAAAAAAAAATAAAAATAAAAAAATTAAAGTATAGAAAAGTTATTTAATACTATGAAGTATGCTAAAAAAAAGCATTTTTGGCTGGTGCACCAAATTATCACGCATATGTTTTCCCCGTGTAGATGTGAATGTGCGGAAATGATTGCGTGGAATGCAGACAATTAGAATGACAATAGCTCGTGAGGTAACGTCCGGTGCTCTGATTGATTTAATGTTACAATATGCTTGTGTGTTCACAGCAAATTCCAATCACATATCAATATACATAGTATACAAAAAGTACAACTTTTTATTTTGTGCAATTAAATAATTAAAATAATTCGTACCGGTGATGACATATCAAACAAATATTTAAAAATAATAATTATAAACAACTAAACAACAGATTGAAAACATTACAAATAAAAACAATACACAATTCCAAGCAACGAGGAATCTATGATAAACAAAGGTCGAAGTGACTTCATAATGTATCTGGTATCGCAGACGTCGAGGCCTTTAATAACGATGCATTAGACAAAGTGCATCACACTGATGCATTTTATTCTTATATAGCTATATGGTAACTATGATGAGAGAGAGAGAGAGAGAGAGAGAGAGAGAGAGAGAGAGAGAGAGAGAGAGAGAGAGAGAGAGAGAAAACCACACAAGATGGTCTAATTTCTATCGCTGTCAAAGTGACAGCTAATATAGAAACATTTCAAGTCTGTGGATAACATTAAAAGCCAGTACAGTACATTAACATAATATAACTAATATTTTAACTTTCAAGCTATAGTCAGCATTATGCAACGTCTTTTTAAATAAACAAAACTTTTTCAAATCAAGCTTTAACTTATTTTTATTGCCAATCAATATAATTGTGCATTACCTCAGTTATACGAATCCTAACTTATTTAAGATAAACACTTTTGAGCAGCAAAAATAATACATTTTAGCATAATATTAGCAATATAGCTTTTTTAACTTAAAATACCATTGCATAATTTTACATGAATTTATATTTATCCTCTTATGAATAATTTTTATACAAAAAAAAAGAAAAAAAAAGAAAGAAAGAAAAAGAAAGAAAGAAAGAAAAAATTAATTACTAGCAATTTTATTTATTATTATTTTTTTTAATTGTTATTTTCATGCAAGTTTTATGCTCAAGATTTAATTATGAGTTTTATTTAAGCGCAATATAAATCCTTTTTATATATTTTAATATCAGCATAAAAAAGTACATAGAAAAAAGAAATGAATACTTTTTCTAAAAATTACTAATCTTTCTTTCAAACAATAATAATAAAAGTACTTAACTTTTTTTTTTTTTTTTTTTTTTTTTTTTTTTTTTTTTTTTTTTTTTTTTTTGTAATAATTGTGCAAGTTTGTGGGTGACTAGCTAATAGTTTTGTAAGTGTATTAGTTTGTATTTGCATGTTTAACATTTCCCAATATTTTATTGCAGTCTAGCCATATCTGTAATAATAATAAGGCGGTCTTGGTCTAGCCATATCTGTATGGCCTAAAACTAACAAAACTTTTAATAAAGTGCGATAAAGATCGTTGCTTTGTTTTATAACCAAAGTTGTAAAGATTGGCTAGAAATGCTTTTTAATTGATAAATTGACTTTTTACTGCTCTACCGTGAAAATAACAGATCCCTTATCAACTACAATTTTTAAACTTTTTAGTTTTATTATTATAGTGCGTCATAGAACGCTTTTGGAAACTCAAACATTCATTTACGAAAATATTTTGCTTTGTTTCATTTATTCTCTAGTTGACTATTTGGTTCATTGATTGATTGATTGATTGATTTTACTTGCACTATAAACTGTCAGTTTCATTTAAAATTATATTCTAAAAAAAAATCAACAAATATTTAGATTCATAGCGTAACACAATATAATTCAAAATAAATATTAAAAATAATAGAGTGTGCAATTAGTTTACGTATATAAAATAAATAACTAGTTTTGCTACACTAAATCCAATACGTTTGAAACTGCATGACCTGCTGTCAAATATGTGCTGGAACAAATTGAAGTTGAAACTCTAATAAGAAATCTAGTTTTAGTAGAAATGAAAACTTTAAAGGCATAGACCACATAAAATAACATGTTTTAATAATTAAACACAAAAAGCATTCTTCAACAATGATGACAATTTTTACCACAATGTAAATGTGGCCCCACCACAAGAGAGCGTGAAAATACTGTAAAGTATGTAAATTGCGTAATAATTCCTGTTTATGACGTCAGAAACAGGGAAAAATTAGTATGAAAATGTGCATATTGCATAAGTCATCATTTTTTATCACTGCTACGGCGCTTTGAGACCAACTAAAGTTATTTATGTAAGTCCCATCAAGCTAGTATTTTCGAATGGTCTTATTCTTAGGGCGCTCCTAATTTTGGTACTTTTGGTCCAGACATTAGGTCCATTAAGTCGCATATTCTGACCTAAAACTAAGGCCACAATACAGTGCTAGAGTTTAAGTGGTTTATAATCCACTTCCCAGTGAGAAAACGACTTAAAAATAGCTGCAAAATCCTTTTAATTAACACTATAAAAAAAATGTTATAAAAACTTTAAAAAAAAAGTTATGATAAGAATTTTCTTTGCAACTTTTTAATTAAATGAATAATTTTGATAATATTAAATTTAAACATCTTAGAGAAAAAAAGTTTTTGTGTGCTAGATATAAAATTCAGGTAAGGTAGCGAGCGAGCAGTTTTAATTTAATTTTTGTGACTTTATCATCAGACTTTTAAATTTTTAACATCTCTTTTTTTTATATAATTTAATATTAAAATTATACAAAATTCAATAATGCACAATTTTTTTTTTTTTTTTTTTTTTTTTTTTTTTTTTTTTTTTTTGCCAAAATATTTGATTGCTTAATAAGTTGGATTTGCATTTGGTACAAACTTTTTTCTGACATGAAACTTTTTATTTTATTAAGTCAATTCCATTCTTTTTTTTTATTAATATACTTAAGTTTGGGCGATTGTTTTAATATAATCGATATTTATAAATCGATTTCTTTTCAATATTACCAATAGATTAAAAAAAAAAAAAAAAAAAAAATTAAACATGAAATATTATACATTGAATTGAATGTGAGACTTCCATCAACTTTTCTAACTTTCTGACAAAAAAAAATTATTTTCAATCTTAGGCTTTCCTAAGAAATTTTCTGCAAATTAATTATTTTTATTTTTTATCTCTTTTTTTATATTTATTTATTTTTTCTTTACTTTTTTACCAATCTTTCTTCCTTTTTTCTTCCTTTTTTTTTTTTTTTTTTTTTTCCCCCTTTTTTTAAATATTGTTTTTTAAAATTAGATTAATATAAAAATCATGCAGTTTTCAAAAAATATAAAAATACATTCGATCATTAAAAAGTATTTATTGCAATACTGAAAAGTTAAGAACGAGGTTCGCCAATACCGGAAACACGAAAACTCAGTCGCAATTTCCCATTCTCAGTTTATTAAAATTACTAAAATTAAAGTAAAAAACAAATCTCATTTAAATATAAAATGTTATTTATTTTTATTGCTATTATTTTTTGTATAAAATTTTGCTTTTATATGTTTATAAAATTAAATAATATTTTAATGTTATATAAAGTAATTTTTAAAACCTTAATTAAATGTATTGTTATACATTTTATACCATGTATTTTATATTGTATAACTTTTTTTTATTATTTATAATAAATACAAATAAAAATTATTTCTTTCTCTTTCACACACATCACATACAATCTCTCTCTCTCTCTCTCTCTCTCTCTCTCTCTCTCTCTCTCTCTCTCTCTCTCTCTCTCTCTCTCTCTCTCAAACAAACATCCACACAAAAAATAAAAGATTATTACTCGGCTAATATATATTTTCCGGTTAGTTATATTGAATATTGCGGTTGCAATAAGTAGCCATGTTTACACAATTTCTCCATAAATTTCCAATGTGCCACAGTTGCATTGTGCAGCAATAATATATGCAGCTGCATGCACACTGCAACAATGAACCATTGTTAACACAAATATGCTAGCTAGGGGTTGATAGCTAAGGGGTCGGGGGGACACCCCTGTCTCACACCAAACGTGTTTTTTATATGCTTTGTTATGAGCCACCGCACGCGCAAGGACTAAAAATAATTTATATTTTTTTGTTTATTTCTAAAACGTTATAGCGTGGAGAATGCACTTTAGGAAAATATTTTTAAAACTTTTTCTCGAGGGTTTTCTTCAAAATACTAACAAATTTATTGCGAGGGGGAGTATGGGGTTTGTTGGAAATATTAATATACACAGAATTTTACTTTTAAATAGTTACAGTTTCAGTGCACACTTTTTTATTTACGAAATTTGAAAAGTTTTGGTGAAAATTAATACTTTATACAAATCGATTAAATGAGAAATTTCACTGATTGAGTTTGTAGTTATTATAAACAATGTTAAATCGGGACGGTTATACTCATTATTTACATGAAATTGAAATATACAAATATTATGCAATGGACCACTTGCAATAAAATGTTTTGAATTGTTGCAACATGTGAAAACGATTTTTCTAGGAAATGATTTAAGATTATTTTTAATTATTTATATTAATTTTTGAGTTGGCATTAAAATATTCTGCCAAATTTATAATATTTTTATTTTTAGTAATATTCTTTATAAATAAATCTAAAAATTAATAATAAAACTAGCAACTTATTATAATGGCTATTTTAACTTGTAGAAGCGAGATGGTGATATATTTGTGCACTAATGCAATATGAAAATATGGGTTTTATTAGAAATAATGAATTAACCACAATAAAGTCTCGAAATGCCAAAAATGTAAGTGTAAAACGTTTAGAATATGAAATAAATGCACACATTTGATATAACAAAAATACATTTGTATCATTTTGTTTTAAATTTCCATTGCATAATATGCTTTACTTGAAATACTAATAATGAGAAAAGATCCGATACTGTAATGCGGAATTAAGACATCAACACTCGAAATTAAAATCATACTAAATGCTGCTAAAAAGATCAAGTGAAATTAATAATAAAGTTCAAACTTCAATTCAGATCAAATGTGAAAAAATGAAAATTTTCCAATTTGATTTTTTTAAACAAAAATGTCAGCAATTTTAACTTTTTAAGCATTTGTGTTATTAAAAAAAAAACGCTACTTTTCCGGCGAGAGAGAGAGAGAGAATCGACTCCTATACAATATTATGTAAGAGTGAGTGAGTGAGAGGGAGAGAGAGAGAGAGAGAGAAACATAAAAAATTACCAAACATATTAAGAGAGAGTGAAAATAAAATGACATCAAATAAAACTTCTTTAATCAGACATCAAAAGAAAAAGATAAAAATGTTATTAACAAAACAAGTATAAGTAATTTTAACTACACTAAGAAAATACTTCGCTACTGACAAGGCGAGCTTAAGATTAACGTAGAAACTTGGTACTGCCATAGTCAAATAAGGAGCTTTATTTTTATAATAATTTCTTCAAGTTATTTCCAGCAGGAAAAAAAAAAACTATAAAAACTATATAATAACAGCTTTAAATAATATTCGTTTATGGCAAAATATGTTTTTTTGTTTCGTAAAAAAAAAATAATAATAATAATAAATAAAAATAATAAAAATAATAACATAAATAACAAAAAGTTTTTAACTTAAACATTGGCGCCAAAATATAAATTGCGACATTTACATTTCTAGCTTCTTTCCGTGTGCAGCTAACTTTGTCATTTACACCCTATCATACCCACTTCTGCTTGAGGAATATGAGAGAGAGAGAGAGAGAGAGAGAGAGAGAGAGAGAGAGAGAGAGAGAGAGAGAGAGAGAGAGAGAGAGAGAGAGAGAGAGAGAGAGAGAGAGAGAGATTTAATAGCCCGCAAGATAAATCAAAAAATCATTTGTCTGTATTGAATACAAGTGACAGAAAATCTTTGAATATAACTCGTTAAGAAAATATTTTAAACACACAATTACATTTTTTAGTCATATAGGGAGGAGGGGGGGGGGGTTGTAATTGGAATAAGAGGGCGGAAATTTATCTAATAATTCCCCCCTATTTAATTGGACATATTTGATGTTTGTTAGGAACCCCCTAATATTAACATTTGAATAGCGGTGGCTTTTTTATCTACCAAATATGCAGCGCTTTTTGTAGCGAGACAGTTTTTGTAATTTGATCAACATTTTTTTTTTTTTTTTTTTTTTTTTTTGCGGCCGAGGGATTATGTAATTGGATAAATCCTGACAAAATAACATCAATTTCATTTACTTAGTTTTTACAGAGGGATTTTTGTAAATTAATATATTGCAACGAGATGTCGTGATTTTAAAACAGACGAACTGCTAAGTGGCTGACAGTTAATAATTATAATAATCATGATTACTAATTAAAGACTTTAATTGGGCTAAATGAGGCGTGCATATTAACCCAACTGTTTAGCTGTGGCCGCAGCTTTAAGTTGTTATAAGAGATGTGATTTAGTTAATCTAATTTTAATTATCAAACAAATTCAAATAATTTTATGCATTTTTTTAAATTGTAGTTTTGCCATTTTTAGAAAATTTCAAATACTCAAATAAGTTTTTTTTTTTTTTTCTTTCTTTCTTTTCTTTTCTTTTCTTTTCTTTTTTCTTTCTTTCTTTTTTATTAATTTTTTTTTCTTCTTTCTTCTACATTTTGATACTTTTTTCCTGTTCAATTTTGTATATTTTTTTCAAAAAGTAATTTAAAAATTAGAGACAAAGAAACTTTATTAAATTATTTACAATTTTAAAAATCTATACGTATAGACTGTAAATAAAATAATACACGTTTAAGATGTATGCAAAAATAATTTTTAAGTAACATTAAAAATAAATGTATAAATTAAAATAAAAATTTAAAACCTTAACTTTACGCAATAAAAATACAATAAAAATAAATGCAACTAAAAATATACAAAAAGAAGGACGCCAAACAAAATCGTTATTTTTTTAATATGAGAAAGCTTCAGTCTTACAGTAGGTGCACTGTATAATATCACATCCTCACTCTCCCCCTAGTCGTACTGTATACAAAAGTTTGCATACATCAGAAAGCAAACATAAACAAAATCTGTATTTTGTGACCACGAGAAAGCTTCAGTCTTACAGTAGGTGCACTGTATAATATCACATCCTCACTCTCCCCCTAGTCGTACTGTACACAAAGTTTGCATACATCAGAAAGCAAACATAAACAAAATCTGTATTTTGTGACCACGAGAAAGCTTCAGTCTTACAGTAGGTGCACTGTATAATATCACATCCTCACTCTCCCCCTAGTCGTACTGTATACAAAAGTTTGCATACATCAGAAAGCAAACATAAACAAAATCTGTATTTTGTGACCACGAGAAAGCTTCAGTCTTACAGTAGGTGCACTGTATAATATCACATCCTCACTCTCCCCCTAGTCGTACTGTACACAAAGTTTGCATACATCAGAAAGCAAACATAAACAAAATCTGTATTTTGTGACCACGAGAAAGCTTCAGTCTTACAGTAGGTGCACTGTATAATATCACATCTTCACTCTCCCCCTAGTCGTACTGTACACAAAGTTTGCATACATCAGAAAGCAAACATAAACAAAATCTGTATTTTGTGACCACGAGAAAGCTTCAGTCTTACAGTAGGTGCACTGTATAATATCACATCCTCACTCTCCCCCTAGTCGTACTGTATACCAAAGTTTGCATACATCAGAAAGCAAACATAAACAAAATCTGTATTTTGTGACCACGAGAAAGCTTCAGTCTTACAGTAGGTGCACTGTATAATATCACATCTTCACTCTCCCCCTAGTCGTACTGTATACAAAAGTTTGCATACATCAGAAGACAAACATAAACAATCTTCATTTTTAATGACATCTCCCCTAACTGCACAATTATTTCAGAAACAATTATGGCAATAATTGGCCTGCCTGTTTTGTACCATAGTCTATATAATATGTCTATGTTTTGTGCTGCATCTTCTTGAAGCAAAATGTCGCTAAGTTAATATAATAACCATGGGCCTTTTTATCTTGATACACTACACCAACTAACATCTAATCACTCATCTGCAATCTTCACTTTTTTAACATGCAAAACGATAAATGGCATAATTGCTGTATTATAGAGCACAAATTTTGTCATCATAAGTAATTATGATGAATATCTTAACCTATGGGTTAATTCTTAAAAAGGTAGTCGCAGGAGAAGAAGAAAAATCATGTATATATGTAGTTATACATTATAATGTTTTACACAGAATGAGAAAAGCTACAATAATAATAAAAAATAAAAAATATTAAAGTGTAATTTTATTTCAAAATTTATAAGAGGATTCTGTCTCTAATCGATAGATATATGAATTTCTCATTTTTTAATTCATTAAATATTTCTCATAAATTTTTAAAATGACGTCATTGGCTATAGTTTATGCAAAGAAAAAGTTTTCTGCCCGTGACGTCATTTAGAGACTTTCAAAAATGTTAAAAATACTGAATGAACTCAAAAATTGGAAATCCTTTTATATATTGATTCAGGACCAAATCCTCTTTTACAATATGAAATAAAATGACCCCTCTTTCTATTTTTTGGTTTTGGTTTTTTTTTTTTTTTTTTTTTTTTTTTTTATTATTTTTTTAATTTGGTCCGAGCCATATATTTGCGCGTAAACAAACGCAGGACGCTTTAGTTTTGACAGTGTATGCTCTCATAGCCAAATGTTTTACAGTGGGTGCACAAAGATTATAATTATTTTATTGCGAGTCACTTGGCATAGCAGCAGCAGCAGCAGCAGCATGTGTGTGTGCAGCCAAAATATCTGCCCCACGTTGGGTGGACCAACTCACTTGCACTCTTAACAATACGGCGCACCACTCGCTAAATATTTTAGCACAATTTTGGCAAGCTTTTGTATAGAAAAATATAAATAAACACGAAATAAAGAAATAAATAATATAAACATAATATGAATAAATAAGTAAGTAAGTAAGTAAGTAAGTAAGTAAGTAAGTAAGTAAGTAAGTAAGTAAGTAAGTAAGTAAGTAAGTAAGTAAGTAAGTAAGTAAGTAAGTAAAGTAAGTAAGTAAAAACACTGTTTCGCTAAATTAAATTCGGTATACAGTATATAATATGAATTATAAATGACAATAATTACACAAAATAAAGGTTCTTTTTGCTTTAAATTTAAAAGTTACCCCCTACTTTGTGACGTCATTTTCAAGTCTATGGTAACTGCTACCTATGATAAAAATTTGAGCACCTGTGACCAGCAGATAAGAGAGAAATTAAACATTGAAATCAGCTTGAAGAAAAAATAAAAAAAGTGTTTTTTTTTTTTTTTTTTTTTTTTTTGTCAGATTTTTCTATTTTGACAACTTGAATCAAAGCCCCGGTTTTCAATTTCCATTAAAATAAAATAATCAGTTTTATTTAAAATCAATGCAATCAATGAAAATACTTGACAAAATAAATATAAACTTAACTTAAAGTAAAAAAATTACAACTTTTTCTAAAAAGTTGACTCATCTAATTTTGTACGTTAAATCAATAAAAATGTTAATTTAGATTTGTCTTGTTTAATATTGCCGATACAGGCTGATTAGTCATTCTGATTGATCTCAGTCGATATAAATGAGCCACAATCAAAGACGTTTGTATGCCAAATCAATAATATATTGTCCAAACATACACTATAAAAACAGATATCTACACATTCATGTGCATACGTCCAAATATAACTATAATTATGATAAATATTTAAAATGACTACTCATATGCGCAGAATGTCATACTGAATGCGCTTCAATGCCATATTGAAGTAATAAATACCGTTTCTCAGCTTCGTTTATGGCTATTATCTTTGGAAAATCGGTTATTTCTATATCAATTTCTCGCGTATTTGAAATTCAAGCTATATATTAACAGCAATGCACTCAAAAATATTGCTGCATTTTTAACTGGCAAAATGTGTCATTTTCCTATGCAGCCCATGTTATTGAGTGCTCACCCATGGCGTCGACTTTAACATGCATACCCTATAGGTTTTCACTAAACATTAGTTTTTGCAGTGTAGCCTCGGGCAGTGGAACAAACTAGATTGTGCAGCTTCGATTTGTATTTCTTTTATTATGCAAATCATTTAACCGCAATAATAAGACACATTT
The DNA here is from genome assembly GCA_949318235.1 of Ecdyonurus torrentis. Classification (NCBI taxonomy): domain Eukaryota; kingdom Metazoa; phylum Arthropoda; class Insecta; order Ephemeroptera; family Heptageniidae; genus Ecdyonurus; species Ecdyonurus torrentis. The sequence continues at coordinate 772,610 of OX439133.1, forward strand.
TTATATCAATAAAATTAACATAAATCATTTGGCATTTGAACAATACCTTCAAATTGGATAGTTTGAGGCAGGACATGAAGAATTATCAGCTTACCTGAAACATCACAAAATTATATCATTAATATACAAATTTTAATTATTGTAAAGTAAAATACATTTTCATAGCAAAAACTTGAAAGAAACCGTTTTTTTTTTTTTTTTTTTTTTTTTTTCATTTTTTAGTCATGATATTGGAAAATATTTTGAGATATGGCAGTTTTTTCTTCTTAATTCATGTATTTAAATTGTTTTTATTAATTCAAAATCATTTATTTATTAATTATTGCTATATTACTATGTAGTTCTTTAAAATGGGAAACATTTTAGTTTTTTTAACTTTTATTACTAAATTTATTTAATTACTTTTTATTATAAAACTTTTTTTTTTTTTTTTTTTTTACATTATATCATTTCTTGGAAATTCATTATTATTTAATAGCATTATGACAGAAAAAAAAAAAATAAAAAAAAAAAAAAAAAAAAAAAAAAGGTATTACACAAAAAGTATTTAAAATAATTTTCTGACATGGCAACATCATATCACAGCAAAAAAAAAAACTAAAAAAAAAAAAAAAAAACTACAATGCTAATAAAAAAGAAAAATATTATATTCTCCCCCTAATAATGTAATTTTGTGAAATATATTGATAAAACTAAACTCATTTCCTATCAATAAATAAAGAAAATGACAGAGAGCGAGAGTTCTCACCCTAACTTCTTAATTTTTGATTGACACATTAGAATAGTAGTTTAAATTAAAATAAAAAATGATTTTTTTATCATGATTTAATTTTTTTTTCTTTTTATGTCCCTGCAGACGTGGAAATATAAAGCAGATGGCCGCGCCAAGTCACGTTAGAAATATGACAGTCAATTATTGAGATGGAGGGGGCGGGGAGACAGAGAGAGAGAGAGAGAGAGAGAGAGAGAGAGAGAGAGAGAGAGAGAGAGAGAGAGAGAGAGAGAGAGAGAGAGAGAGAGAGAGAGAGAGAGAGAGAGAGAGAAAAGACACAAAGAGAAAAGTGAGAGAGAAAGAAAGTAAGAAGAAAAAATGACAAGAGAGAAAAATGAGAATAAAAGAGAGAAATGAGAAGGAAAGTAAGAAAGCTAGAAAGAAAACAAGAAAAAAGCGCAGATAAAAGAGAAAGAGAGTAAAAAAGAAAGAAGACAGAGACAGAGAAACAGAGAGATAAAGAAAAAATTAAGAAAGCTATATAAAAAAGAGAAAGAGAAAACAGAGAGAGAGAGAGAGAGAGAGAGAGAGAGAGAGAGAGAGAGAGAGAGAGCTCAGAGAGAGAGAGAGGCTAGATTTAGTGGGTGAGTGCTCGACACAGATAAATCATCACTAATAAAGTTAAATTGATGTTAAAACATAATTTGACTGGAGCAATAAAGTCCAATTTCATATTTAAAATCATATAAATTTCGTCTTTAGTAAGAAAATGCATTATTTATAGTTTAAATTTTATAATGTCAAGTAGTAGTCCTCCCTCCTCCCCCACTGCCTGACTGCCTAGCTGGCTGGCTGGCTCTCGCTGCGAGACATGCATTGTCTTGGAGTTGTTAACTAATTTATATCACTTCAATCAAATTTCCAACCAAATATACAAATCAACGTAATACCTACATATGGACACCCTCAAGTACGGAAGTTTGTTTACTATTAAATCCCTTGTCAACTTACTTTTTTATCATTTAGAATACTATACAGCTCGTTCTGTAAAGTGAATCTCAATAACAGTGATTGGCTGACCAACAAAATAAGACACATTCATTAGTTGATCTTGTTTTTTTTTGAGCCGATAAAAGTGAGTCGCATATTGAGACTGGAACTTTTTTTTTTTTTTTTTTTTTGAAGTTTCGTTCATTTTCATTAAGTTCAAATTTCTAAAAGAAGAAATAACGATGCTCGACCATATGTATAAACGTAGTAAACAGGTAATGACGTCATAACCAGCTGTTTTTATCAAAGGAACATTTTCGAAGCTGGCTCAATATTTGTGTGTGATTTATAGACCGAGCTATGGACACACTTAAATACGGAAATTTGATGTTTATACTTAAATCCAATGTCCACTTACTTTTTTTATCATTTAGAATACTAGATTGATAATTACCATACCTTATTATCCATGAATTAGACACCAACACCTGGATTTTGTATTTATTTTTAGTTTGAACCTTTAAATCGAATCAAATCAAGTCGAATCGAATGCCATCATAATCGATAATTCTAATATACTTCAATTCAAACATTACAAAAAATGTAAACATATTTGTCATGTCTTTATTTTGTAGTTTTCGATTACCGATTATAACAGACCTTATACAATACTGTAAATATCCCAAGTTTTAACTTAGAAAAAGCATCTTTGTGCAATAAAAGTGCAGTAATGTGCAGTTAGTTTCAGGACAATGCAGTACAAGCCAAATAAAATATTTTATAAATATGTAAGAATGTACACTATGAAAATAAACTGGTACACAGTTGTAGTTTACTGCGCATACATCCAAATATAATGCATAAAGAGAAACTATAATTATATCAAATGCAGTTTAAGAAAAACGTAGCTTTTGTCTTTTTTTCTTAATTACTCTCAAAAATATTGCGAACTGGCAAAATAAGTCATAATAATAATTAATAATAAATACGTCATTTTCCTAAGCAGCCCATGTTATTTAGTGATCCAACATGGCGTCGACGTAAACATGATGCAAACCCCCTAAAAATTCAAAATTCAAAAAAAAAATAATAATAATAATAATAAATAAAAAATCAAATATTTAAAATTTCTCTCTTTTCTTTAATCGTATTTACCTATACGTAAAATAGTGAGTAGGCATTAGTTTTGCTAGTGTATCAATATATTACAATATTATTGCCAGTAAGTTGGCAAATACAATGCACATTATTTGTTATGCACAAAAAGTGCACTCGATTGCAAATGTGCAACAACAGCACAAAATATCGAGACGATCAGCAATAAGAAATATCATTTTATTATTGATTTAAATATCAAATCAAATATTTATTGATTTTAATATAAAATCAAATATTTATTGATTTTAATGTGAAATCAAATATTTATTGATTTAAATGTGAAATCAAATATTTATCGATTTTAATATAAAATTAAATATTTATTGATTTAAATGTGAAATAAAGCGATATTGCGAGAAAATTTAATTTTCAATATCAAATAGAGAAATTATATTGTTTATCTTGAAAAGTTTCTGAATTTACATTTTTTGTTTATCGCTGCTTCTTAATAACTATTATTATAAATTTTCAACCTTTTTTTTATATAAATTTAAGGAACAAAAACACGAAGAATTGCTTTAGAAAAAATGTTCAAGTTATTAAAAAAATATATAACAGTTATATAATTAAATGCTCCATTTTTTTTTTTTTTTTTTTTTTTTTTACATTCTTTTAAAACAATTTACATGCTATAGTTTTTTTTGGCAAAAAGAAGACGAAGAAATTCTTGACTAATTTATTCACTTCTTGGCTGCTGGATTTATAAATTATACGTTTTTATTTGTTGATTTTTTAATTTTTTAGCTAAACTGCAATATTTATTTATTGATTTTTTGGCTTATTCAATATTCTGTCTCGTTGATTTTTTGGCTTATTATTATTTTTTTTTCTCATTGATTCATTCTAGTGACTATATCAATTTATGGTATCTGCTAATTTATCGTAATTTCTATATGTATATTTATTTTGAATCTAAAAATAACAAAACTATAAAAATGCAGGTTACCCATCCAAGAACTGAACCAAACACAATGTTGCTTAACTTTTGATAAATTATTAAAAGCCTTTGCTCAAAAAAAAAAAAAAAAAAAAAGTTGACTGTACATATTTTGTAATTTCTTTCCTTCTTATTGCTTGATTTTCATACTTATTTACTATATTTTCAGCAAGAATAATTCATAATTTCTTTCTCATTTATATATTATTTGTATTCATTTTTCAATACACATTAAATTTACAATTAAATAATAAAAACAATAAAAATGAGCACCCATCCAAGTACTGACCACACACAACGTAGCTTAACTTTTGATCATTTATTGTAATTCTTAGCTCGAAGAAGAAAAAGAAAAAAAAAGGCATAATACTCCATGGTTTGATTTGCAATAATAGAAAAGTAGCGCGCAGTCCATTAAGTAAATTGCAAGCAGCATTATCCATTGCAATAAATACAGTAAATAAAATGTAATGCATAAGTAACCCAGGTACAGAGAATATGACTTGTTATATCAAACAAATGAAAACATATAATAACTGATATAAAGTGCAATAAAATGCATTACAACCCTTGCATTGTAGAACAAAGCTAGCTGCATTATAAATATTATGGTGCATTATCATAACACCTACACTCACAATACAAACTGCTACTGACATTCACATACCTTGTATTTCAAAATATAAAAAAAGAAAAACTTGAAATCCGTTTGAAAGTTAAAGGCGTAGAACACCTTGAACAAAAAAAGTTGTGTAATATCCTAACAAACCTGAAATTCAACGTTGATTTGGCCGCAGTCATTGATTTCTAATTTATTTTCCATTCACACAATGACACTGGCGGTCAATGACGTCACAGCTCGCTTGTTTTACGCGCTGACTAGGCGAGCTGTGACGTCAGTGACCGGCAGCGGCATTTTGTGCATGGAAAATAAATTAGAAATCAATGACTCCGGCCAAATCAATGTTGATTTTCAGGTTTGTTAGGATATTACGCAACTTTTTTGTTCAAGGTGTTCTACGCCTTTAAGGTAATGGTCTACGGTGCGCAATTTTTTGGGAGGTGGTGCGAACCGTAGACCAAAGATAACAGTAACAGCTACCTATGATAACATTTTCACCATCAGATAAGAGAGAATATAATGAAATTAACATGGGTTCTTATGGGACTAAAACTTCAAAAACTCATAATTTAAAATGTAGCATGGTGACCCCTAAATTTGTTACATTTTTGAAGACAACACATCCTAATGTATCACTGGGGAAAATTACGTTTTTTTAATTTTATTTTACAACTATTAAATTAAATGCCGCAGTACCTGATTTTGTATATAAAACTGAAAGCTACGGGTGAAATACTATCTTGAGGTGAAGTATAGGTAGCCAGGTAGTCAACTAGTGGAAGTGACTACATGTTTATTTTCGCAGTGTAGCCAGTAAATGTAATTGTTTTACAGTCTATATCACATTCGATGCTCTTTTTTTTTATATCGCTATATATAATCGATTGTTTTAAATATCGATATTAATGTATCGATGTTTTCATCTAATGTATTTTTATTTACAATTCTACATTGCAAAAGTAAAAGTAGCAACCATAAAATTACTGAGACAGACAAAACAAAATCGAGACATAAGAATTCAAAAGCACAATAACACAAAAGTGGATCAAACTTTGCAAACGAGCAAAGTAAGTGACGTAATATATTTGAAATAACATCAATATCGCAGTTTGAACTAACATAAACATTTAGGAATAAACATGGAAGTGGGAGAATAATAATACAACATAGCATAAATTATCTGGTTTATGTTTCTAAAATACAGTATACGCGTATATATCCCTAAATATCTTTATAAGGTGTGTTCGCATGACGTCATTCTGAATGCTTTTCAATGCTCTTCTTGAGCAATGAATAACATTGCTCAGCATAGGACAAACCTAGTTTTTGGCTATTTTCTTTTGAAAATTAACTACTTTTTTGGTCATTATTATTTTTCTCACATACTTGAGGTACTAATTCAACCTGTTAACAACATCAATGCTCTCAAAAACATGGCCAAGTATTTTTAAACTGGCAAAATGTGCTATTTTCCTATACTGGACCATGTTATTTAGTACTAACTTATGACGTCGACTTTAACATCAATGAAACCTGCACCCTTAACTAAACAACTATGCATCTCAATTGAAGACAAAATGATATAGTTCACATTTTCAAGTATTAAAAAATATTTCTCGACGGTCGAAAGCTCGCAGAAAGTCAATACCAAACAAATAATATTTGTTAATACTTAATATTATTATTAAGTAAAAATACAATAAAATACTAAATATCGCACTTGCCGAGGAAAAGCGACACAAAGTTATTTCATGTTTGTGACTCCAGCTCTACTCCAATCAAATATGTAAATCCATTGAATCGACTCCTCATACATTACAAATAAATCTGATATTTCCGTTCTATAAGCCTTGCATTGATAATAAGCTATATGAGCCACGAGGGGGAACAAATATTGGTCCGTGCTGTACCTTAGTCGCGAGTTAGTCCAACGACCTGAGGTTTACCTTGAAAACCTGGCCACTTCAAGCAACCTTGACTTACATAAGGTTCATAATCATATCTGTTAACATAGCAATATCAGCTCAAGGTTACGTTGAACTCAAACTTGATGCCAACAATAAGGGTCATGTTATTATTAATTAAAGATAGTATTTTGTGACTTATTAACACTTCAATTCAACTCTTTGCTAAAAAAACTGCTTTTTTTATTATTGTTTAGTGTTGTACGTAATTCAATAAAATTTTATTTATATACTACACTGCAAAAAAATTAGGTTCGTTTGTTTACTAAAATAATTTTTAATTTCGGTGGTTGCCTGCTAAATACTCCACCTGTAATTATCTGCGTTTATATAGGGGGTTTGCACTCATATTTAAGAGCCACCATTTTGTTGGTCAGGAATACATAGGCCAGCATAAGAAAAACGTCATTTTTTTAATATAACAAAAGAAGCTTCAAAGCTCAATCAAAGCCATATTTCTAGCTCCTAATAAGCTTGAAGAATATGAGAAAAAAAATTCTGTTGAAATAAACTCTTTTTATATAAGAAAAATTAGTAGAAATGATGTTTCCCCTATGCTGGACAAGGCATTAGGCACCACAAACATGGTGACAAAGCGCTAGGATGTGAAAGGGGTATAATATAGGGTGCTTGCATTCATGTTAAAGTCGACGCCATATGTGAGCACTAAATAACACATTTTGCCAGTTTAAAAATATTACGCAATATTTTTGAGAGCATTGATGTTGGTTGAATTTCAAATAAGAAAAATAATAATAAATAATTGTCTAAAGAAAGTAGCTAAAAAGGACGTTTGTTCTATGCTGGGAAATGTTATTCATTGCTCCACTATGGCGTCAAAGCGCATTAAATATGAATCACTCATACAACCCTATATTAACTTCAGCGTAGTGCAACTGTTGCGAAGTCATTACACATCAGTTTTCTCAGTGTAGCTATATTTTTAGATAATAAAGATTTAATCTGACAAACGATTGTGGATTTTGTTCTGACAAATTAGGCTGCTAATTTATTTGAGTTGCACGCTCAAAATTGATCGTCTTTTCTACTTCTATCATTTTACTTTTCTTTCTAATTTGGTCTTTGTTTATCTTTTTTATTAGCCTTTATTTTTTCATCCGTTAGACACGCGGGAAAATCTTAGGTTCCACATAAATTCCTATCTTCTAGTATTATATTACAGAGTGTATGCATTCAAAAGTCGACGCCATGTTGGATCACTCAATAACATGGGTGGTATAAGAAAATAAATCATTTTTCCAGTTTAAAACCACTATGCAATATTTTTGAGAGCATTGATGTTGTTAATATGTTGAATTAGTATCTCAAGTATGTGAGAAAAATAACAATAACAAAAAACTAACCGATTTCTCAAAGAAAATTGGCTTAAACGAAGTTTATCCTATGCTGAGCAATGTTATTCACTACTCCAGTATGGCCTCCAAGAGCATTAAATATGACGTCATCCGCATACCCCGTTAATTGTAGATCGTGGTTTTTGTGACAATCTATAATATGCACTGGGATCGGAAAAACACGACAAACGAGATAATTTTAAATAATTCAATTTGTTAACAAAATGTTATCACTATCACATATAACATCCATTTTTTTTTTCTTTTTTTTTTTTTTTTTTTCAGTTTTATTTAGAATAGAATTTCAAATCAGTTTGCAAGACAAATTATGACATAAAGAATTAAATTCAATACCAAATATCAATTTCTTGTGAGAACGCTAGCTAAAGGCATTGTATATAATATGAAATAAAAATCAGACACTTTCTTAACTATGCATATAGATTGCTAAAAACAAAAATGACGTAAAATTGATATGGGAATTTCTAAAATGTAAAAATTGCTTTAAACCAAAACTTAATTAACATTCATTTGAAGACGGTAAATCAGTTACTGCGGGATTTGACTAAAAAGTTGTAAAATTGTGAAATTTTGCCCACATTAGGATCAGGTATCTGCAAAAATTGGAACGTACCATGCTATATTTTAAATTATGATTTTCTTTAGTCCCATAAGAGCCCATGTTAATTTCAATAATTTCTCTCTTATCTGATGGTGAAAATGTTATCATAGGTAGCTGTTACTGTTAACTTTCAAATGTCATCATAAAGTTTGAGTTTTACGTTTTGAGATAAAAAACATCTGAATACAAATATTAAATTCTATATAAGAATGTTTATTTAACCTTTTTATTTATTTTTATTTTTAACTATTTTCATTTCTAATTTCAGTTGTATTTGAAATAGAAATATATGTCGCCTTGCAAGACAAATTATAATTTCGATAAATAAATGCAATAAGAAATATCAATTAATTGGGTTAAACGGTAGCTAAATATACTTAAAACTAAAATAAATTTCAGAAACCTTTTTTTAATTGCAAATTGATTTTAAACCACCAAAAAATGATAAACTGAACTTTGGGAATTTTAGAAATGTAATTTGCTTTGCAACGATACATAATTAACATTACTGATAAACAGAACGAATTGTGCTCAAAATTTATTTGTTTATTCAATATTTCCATTTTTATACGATTTGTTTACGATTTTAATTTTTACAAGAACTAAAACTTTTTTTTTTTTTTTTTATTATTATTATTATTTAATTTCAGTTTTATTTAGAATAGAAATATACATCGGCTTGCAATACACAATATGAAATCGACAAATTAATTCAATTAAAAAAATGCATTTATTGCCAGAACGCTATATAGCGAAATGCATGGTCTAAAATATCAAATAAATAGCAGACACTTTTTCAGTTGCACATCGATTTTCAAAAATAAAAATATTAAAAAGAGGTTTAGGCATTTCTGAGATGTATATAATATGCTTTACGAACCAAAATTATAAACGATTGCAGAATAGCGAGGATTGGCTTCAAAATTGATTGACATTGGTATTGGTACATATTTCATTTTTATAACAGAACCGATTTTTTTTTTTTTTTTTTATATATATATATAATAACAGTTTTATTTAAAATCGACTTGCAAATCGACTTGCAAGACAAATTATGATATCGATAAATAAATGCAATAAGAAAAATCTATTTATTGGTTGAACGGTAGCTAAATACTTTGTCTGTAATAAAAATATGAGACACTTTTTTAATTGCATACCGATATAAAAATAAAAAAATTAGAATATATAGATTTGGATATTTCAGAAATGTAATATGCTTTGCAAAGAAAAATAATTAACATAAATATACAATAATATTGATAATCATCGACAATTGGGCTGAAAATATATGAATTTATTAAATATTTCCATTTTCATACGATACGATTACCATTTAAATTGTTATAAGAACTGAGAGCCTGAGTTTGTTTGTTTTTCTTATTATTTTTAATTATTATTATTTAATTTCAGTTTTATTTAGAATAGCAATGTTGATCGGCTTGCAAGACAAATTATGAAATAGATGAATAAATGCAATAAGATAAAATCAATTTCTTGGCTGAACGCTATCTAAATGCTTTGTCTCAAATATGAAATAAATATCAGATATCTTTTTAACTGCACACTCATTTTTAAAAACAAAAATATTAGTTGGTGAGGTTCACATTTCTGAGATGTAATATGCTTTACAATCAAAAAGATTTAATCATTATTTTTGCAGCGAGGATTAGGCTCAAAATGGATTTACATATTTACATTAACGCATTTAAATGTTATAGCAATAGCCCATTTTTTTATTGGTTTTATTTAAAATACAATTGCAAATCCACTTGCAAGACAAATGATGATATCAATAAACAAATGCAATAAGAAAAATCAGTTTATTGGTTGAACGCTAGCTAAATACTTTGTCTATAGCTTGTTCTGTAAAGTAAAGTCAATCTCAACAACAGTGATTGGCTGACCAACAAAATACGACACATTCATTGGTTGATCTTGTTTTTTGAGCTAACAAAATTGAAAAAAATTGAGTCACATGAAGAGCATGGAACTTTTTTGTGTGGAGTTTCTTTTATTCTTATCAAGTTCAAAGTTCTAAACGAAGAAATAACAATGATCGACCATATGTATAAACGTACTAAACAGGTAACGAAGTCATAATCAGCTGTTATAACAAAGGAACATATCGACACAAAAGTTGCGCCGGAAGTCTGACTTTGCAGAATATTTTTATACGATACTAATACGTTTATACGATTTCAATTTTCATCTTTTTTTTTTTTTAATTTTTTTTTATTATTATTATTATTATTTAATTTCAGTTTTATTTAGAATAGAAATATACATGGGCTTGCAAGACAAATTATGATATAGATGAATAATTTCAATCAGATAATATCAATTTATTGGCTGAATGGTCGCTAAATGCATAGTCTAAAATATCAAATAAATATCAGGCACCTCTTTAACACTCATTTTCAAAAAACGAAAATGGTAATTGAAGAAGTTTAAAGGCATAGACCAGAGAAAAACAGAAGCATTTATATCACAAAACACTTGATGGGACTTACATAAATAACTTTAGTTTGTCTCAAAACACAACAGTAGCCCCGTAGCAGTGATCAGAATAATCGATTTATGCAACCCGCACAACATTTTCATACTAATTTTTGCATGTTTCTGACGTCAGAAACATGAATTTTCACGCAAATTGCATACTTTACAGTATTTTCACGCTCTCTCGTTGGGCTACTTTAACATTTAGATAAAATTTGTCAACAGTTTTGAAGATCCCATTTCGTGTTTATTCATTAAAAAGCACATGTTGTTTTATGTGGTCTATGGCTTTAAGTATTTGTGAGCTGTAATAATGGTTTACAACCAATGTAGTCATACGTTGACTTACATATAAATGCAGCCCCCCCCCCCCCCCCCCCCTATACAAAAATGTTCATCAATATAAGGCCATGCACTGTCAAATCTGAACACTCCACATAGTTTTAAGTTATCAACTCCGCATAGCTTTCCTCTCAAGTGCGGTGCATTGTGTGAATGTCGAGCATTATCTTCCGGTCAGCCTGGCCTCAGTGAGTGACATCAACCTTGTGACGTCACTGGACAACTCAACGAGGAGCAAACTTAAGTTCTCACACTCAAATAATAGCGAGCCTTCAGTGTTCTATCATTTTTTATGTAAGTTTAATATTGTGGGTGAGAAATGATGGCTAGCAGAGGATTCATATTTGACCATTACAAGACCTCTGATTTGCCGGGACTTTTTTATTATTATTTTTTAATTCTAAGCAACCTGTAAGACGCCAGCACCACTAAAACCCTCAATGGAGCTTATCGGTATAGTGTGCGGGGAGAGATAAGGGTCCCTTAATTTAACATTACGCTTATGGGGAAAAAAACCTTTTTTTTTTTTTATTACTATTTTTTTTTTTTTTTTTTTTTTTTTTTAATTATTCATTTATTTTTTTATTTTTTTTTTTTTATTTTTTTTTTTTATTTATTTATTTATTATTTTTTTTTTATACGATTTTTTAGAAAATTACTGCATTAATTTCGAATATATTTAAATGAAGAATACTAGACGCGTTTTAAGACCGACAATGTATAAGAATTCTTTAAAATAAACAAATAATCCCAATTTTAACAATATGTTTTATTTTTTTATTTATTATTATTATTATTTTTTTTTTTTTGAAGTATAGAAAAAATATTGTGAAAATAAAGTTGCTCCTTTTGGAAGGCGCTCACCTACTGCCCGACAAATCGACAAACTAAAACTAAATATCCATTTACATTAACTAAACAAATAAAAATGCAAATATAACAATTTTCAACTTAACTTATGCAAACTTGATGATGACATTTGAAAGTTAACAGTAACAGCTACCTATGATAACATTTTCACCATCAGATAAGACAGAATATAATTATTGAAATTAACATGGGCTCTTATGGCACTAAAACTTCAAAAATCATAATTTAAAATCTAGATGGTGACCCCACAATTTTTTTCATATACCTTATGTATCACTGTGCATTATTATTATTATATTATTTTTATTATTATTTTTTTATTTTTTTTTAACTCTTTCATCCCGCATTAGCTGATTTGCCGGCTTAAGCCAGGCAAAGTAAATGTGCAAAGTAGAAAGCAAAACAATTAAATCCTTGTTATAATAAGTTGATTCCGCAGAGATAAAAGAGCGAACGTTAAATTGAAATGAAGAGCTTATACATGAAACTGTATGTAAATATCTTTCTCTAAGTACATACTAAGTACATTACTAAGTACATGTATATGTACTGTATCGTGTAAATCTACAGCATAAATTATCGCACTAAATTAAATACAACTTTGCCTACTAAATTATTGCCTGCATTGCATTGCCAACTAATATTTACAACCTACACTGTAAGAAAACTGTTTTATACACTGTCAAAACTGTTCTATACACTGTCAAAACTGACCTCTACTATGTACAAATGTTACTAACATAAATACAACTTGCCTACTAAATTATTGCCTGCATTGCATTGCCAACTAATATTTACAACCTACACTGTAAGAAAACTGTTTTATACACTGTCAAAACTGTTATATACACTGTCAAAACTGACCTCTACTCTGTACAATAGCCACTAAATTAAATACAACTTTGCCTACTAAATTATTGCCTGCATTGCATTGCCAACTAATATTTACAACCTACACTGTAAGAAAACTGTTTTATACACTGTCAAAACTGTTCTATATATACACTGTCAAAACTGACCTCTACTATGTACAATGGCCACTAAATTAAATACAACTTTGCGTACTAAATTATTGCCTGCATTGCATTGCCAACTAATATTTACAACCTACACTGTAAGAAAACTGTTTTATACACTGTCAAAACTGACCTCTACTATGTACAATTGTCACTCAATTAAATACAACTTGCCTACTAAATTATTGCCTGCATTGCATTTGCCAACTAATATTTACAACCTACACTGTAAGAAAAATGTTCTATACACTGTCAAAACTGACCTCTACTATGTACAATTGTCACTCAATTAAATACAACTTGCCTACTAAATTATTGCCTGCATTGCATTTGCCAACTAATATTTACAACCTACACTGTAAGAAAAATGTTCTATACACTGTCAAAACTGACCTCTACTCTACTACAGTGATCACAAAATTTCATACTTATGCAACCCGCACAACATTTTTTTACTAAATTTTGCATGTTTCTGACGTCAGAAACATGAATAGTCACGCAAATTGCATACTTTACAGTATTTTAACGCTCTCTCGTGGGGCTACATTAACATTTAGGTAAAAATTGTTATCAGTTTTAAAGATTCCATTTCGTGTTTATTCATTAAAAAGCACATGTTGTTTTATGTGGTCTTTGCCTTTAAATATAATGAAAATGGTAAAGCCAAATCCCAAGCCTACAAATTGATTTTGTGTATACAATAAATATGACTTGTAAAAAGTAATAAACAGAAATGAAAGTCAATATAATAACAACAAAATGTAAACAAACAAACAGTATAATTATGAGTTGGACAAAAAAGTTCGAACACCAAATTCCTTTTTAATTCTCGGCCAAGCATTGTAATGCACGTTGCTAATGATAATGATTTGATAAACAAAGCCAAATATTATTGTCCGTGGCTAATGTGAAATGTATGTTCATATTATATCGACCACATCTCGGCCACAAATATTATGATACCAATGTCTTTGTATTGTGTCGTCATATATTTCTCTATACATGGTCAAAAATACATAAATATCTCAGTTTCAATACAATTTGTCCAATATAACGCAACTTATGCTGCATTTATGCCAATATAGCATAAATAATACTACATTAAAACTACATAAATAACTATGCTGTACAACATAATAGTCACATAAATGCTAAACAGCGATAGCATAGAAAGCCTAATTATCATATAGTATAGCATATAATAAAGAAATTTTGCTAAAAATAAAGAAATTTTGCTAAAAATAAAGAAATTTTGATACAAAATAAAGAAATTGTTCTAAAAAGTAAAGAATGTGTGATGCTAAAAAAAAATTACTAAAAATAAGGAAATTTTGTGAAAAATAAACTAATTGTGCTCAAAATAAATAAATTACTTTAAAGTAAACAAAATATGCTAAAAAAAGGAATTGCGTTAAAATTAAAATAAATTGGGCTAAAAATAAAGAAATTATCTTAAAAATTTTGTGCTATTAATAAATCAATTTTACTAAAAATCATCAAATTGTGCTACAAATAAAGAAATTGTGCAAAAAATAGCAAAATTTTGCTAAAAATTAAGAAAAGGAGGTAAAAATAAAGAAATTATGTAAAAACTAAAGAAATGGTGCTGAAAATGAGCTAGCATATTTATTTGTCATCCATCACAACTGTTACAAAAGCATAAATTTTGCGTTGTTTAGTTTATCCATATTTATGCTATGACATAAATATCAGCATAAAATACGTAATTCATTATTTTTGTGTACGTCGGCTGTGATTGGCTCACGCATTTGCACCGCTAACATCCATTAAAAATGAACGTAAGTTTTCAAGTATAGAAATGTCTAAAAAGTGTATTAAAATAGTTTCGTGTAATTAATTAT